>PVIC010034627.1:0-19372 GCA_004025085.1 Thryonomys swinderianus | reverse complement strand
CATGGAAATTTACATAGAAGGATTTTATAGCTGGATATAGCTGGGCACCCAGCTAAAGAAAATGTACCCCTCCCCCCTGTTGTACATCAACCAATCCTGGTGTCATTACTTCTCATGCTTAAAATCCATCCAAACCATTACCAGACAATACAGTATGCTTAGCTCTAATTAAACATTAGATTTCTGTTTAGCTGATGGAGTTTAAGAGATAACCCAGACTGCATATGGTGGCTCATGCTTGTAACACCAGCACTTTGGGAGGTTGAGGCAGGAGAATCAATGGCTCAAATCCTGTCTAGGAAATTTAGGGAAATCTTGTCCCCAAAAAAGCAAGCAGGTAAGCTGGGGATACAGCTCAACACAAATACCATAGGTTCAATTTCCAGGAACCTTCAGCTCCCTAAAGATAACCTAAATCACTCACAAGATTTTAAGAGTGTGTAAGCTGTAATAATATTAACACTTTCTTGTACATGTTGGAATCTAGTGACCTAATCTTGTAGGAAACTGAAGCTTTGTTACTCAGGATTCCCTGAGATTTTGGGAGTTGGCAAAAAGTTTAGACCATGTTGGTTCTTAAATACTAAGGAGGAAAAAATAGGGATTGCTGCATAGGGTTTTTAAAAATGAACGGAGTTTGGTTTATCAAGAAGAATATAGGGACTTTTACTAAGTTACAATAAGATTTGGGAGCCCCTGATTATGGAAGAAAAGAAAATTATGCTATAAGTATTTTTGTGTGTACTAACAAGTTTGAATATTACTGACTAAGCACCTACGTACTGCATAGTTATTGTCTTCCTGGGGGCACATTTCACATGTGGAATACCAGCACTCTCTCACCTGTTTAAGAATGTCCTTCCTAGAGCTGGGGATTTAGCTCAGTGGTTCTGGTGCCTGCTTCTCAAGCTCAAGGTCATAAGTTTGAGGGTAACCACATACAATGCTGGGCATGGTGACTCATGCCTGTAATCCCAGCACTCGGGAAGCAGAGACAGGAGGACTGCTGAGTTCTAGGTTTGCCTGGGCTACCTAGTGAGCTCAGGGCCAGCCTGAACTACGAAGTGAGACCCTGTCTCAAAAAAACCAAACCAAACAAAAACCTATAATGACTGGGTATGGGCCAACCATAGGGGACCTCTAGGGTCAGGCAGTCAAGGTCAGACTGGCAAAAATACCACGTGTTATAAACTAAATAAGTCAGGCTTCAACCTCATAAGAAAAGGCCAGAGTCAGCCTCAGCTTCTGTGGAATCAAATGTACCAGACCTGGGACTCAGCCCTAATCCCACTGTGGGCTTACTGGTCAGCAGGGATTATCCAGCATGGATTTGGGCTCTAGCTGCTTCCTTTGGCTACCAGCAAGGGCAAACTCATGCCCTCATAGAAAACTGTGGACCCCAGAAAATAATCAAAGGCTTGAGTTCATAGAGGAATTATTTTAAAATAACTTTAGTTTGTTTTTCTGGAAATAAACTTTTTTAAAAGTTTGCTTTGTTTTTGTTTTTGTCTTCTTTTTTTGCTCCTGTTCCTTTCACCAATTTCCTGTGGGACCTTCATTTGTCCTTCAGCCTTGCTTCTAATCCCTTTCCCTTCCTCTATTTCTCTATTTTTTCTCTAATCTTTAAAATTTCTCCCTGTAAGGTAAAATCACTCTACTGTGTGGACACTGAAGTACAAAACAAGACCCTGTCTGGAAAGAAAAAAAAAAAAAGATGTGGAAACCATGAATGTCCAGCAGAGAAAGGAACTACATGCCACAAAACAGAGTCAGATAGAAATCAAGGAGATTATAAATTATACTGAAAGGATATGCAGCAGAGATTGATATTCTGAAGGTAGAATTTCATATCTAGAAGAGAGCATTGTTATTGGTGATCATCAAATGAAAGATCTCTTAAAAATAGAAAGTGAGCGTGAAAAATCACTCCAACACCTGCTAGATGATGCGAAGAAGACTAATATAAGATGAATTGGAATCAATTAGGAGACAGCACACAGGACATGAAAAACCTGCTTACTTAAGTAACAGCAGAAAACTTCCCAAGCATGAAAAAAGAATTTGACATACCGATAAATGAGGCATATAGAACTCCAAAAAGTCATGCTCAGAAAAAAGCTACTCCAAGGCATATAATAGTCGATTCCAGAAATTCAGCTTAAGAACAGAATATTAAAAGCTGTGAGAAGAAAGAAAGAAATCGCCTATAAAGGAAAACCCATCAGAATCACAGCAGACTTCTCAGTGCAAACCCTAAGTCAAGCAGAACTTCCAGTGAAGTATTCAAGCTCATAGCAAAACAATCTCCAACCCAGATAGATGTACCCTGCAAAATTCTCTTTTAAAAATGATGGGGAAATAAGATACTTCCATGATAAAGAACACCTGAAGAAATCCAAGACCCCCAAACCAGCACTCCAAGAAGTTCTGAAGGGTATTCTAGAAAACCGCAACGAAGACAAAAATTCCACCAATCCCAATACAAAAAATCTACCCATCAGGGCTGGTTCCGGTGTCTGCCTCACAAGTGCAAGGTCCCAGGTTTGATCCCCAGTACCACATACCACAATCCCAGGCGTGGTGACTCACGCCTGCAATACCAGCACTTGGGAGGCAAAGGCAGGAAGATTACTGAGTTCGAGGCTCGCCTGGGCTACATAGTGGGCTCAGGGCCAGCCTAGACTATAAAGCAAAACCCTGTCTCAGAAAGAAAAGAAGAAATTTAACAGTCAAGGAAACTCAAGCTATGTGAAACAGGAGGGAAAGGAAGAGAATCAACAACAGGAAAATAACACGACCAGGATAAATAATATATATCAGTTATAACCATTAATGTGAATGGCCTCAATTCACCAATCGAAAGAAACAGGCAGAATGATTAAGAAACAAGCTCCAACAGTATGGTGCATAAAAGATATACATTTAACTCCAAAGGAAATGAATGGACTGAAAGCCAAATGATGGAAAGCAATACTCTATGCAACAAGAGCCCACACACAAAAAGCAGGGTTAACTATTCTGTTTGTGAATAAAATATATTTCAAGCCAAGAATGATCAGAAGAAACAAAGCAGGTCACTATATACTTGTTTAGGAGAAAGTACAAGAGGAAGAGATAACCATCATAAATATATATGTGTGACATACCAGCACATCCAACTATATAAAAGAAACACTAATCGATATGAAAAATCAGAGAAGCACTAATAACAATTGTAATGGGGAACCACAATACCTCAGTGTCACAAGTAGATTAAATAGAAAATCAACAAAGAAATGTCAGAGCTGAACCAGACTTTGGAATAGATGGACCTAGCAGGTAACTACAGAATGTCCTGCTCCACGATGAGAGAATACACATTCTCAGCAGCACACAGGACTTTCTATAAAATTATAATAAGCCAGTATCAGTCAATGAAATTGAAGATTAATTAAAAGCCTACTACTAAAGAAAAGCCCAGGTCTTGATGGATTCACTGATGAACTATACAAGAAATTTAGAGAAGACCTCCTACCACTATTTCTTAGACTCATTAATGAAATCAAGAGGAAAGCAACACACCCAAATTCATTCCTTAAAGCAAGAATCACCCTGATAACAAGATTAGAAAAGGATCCAACCCCAAAAGAGAACTACTGACTAATCTCCCTAGTGAACATAGATGCAAAAATCCTCAGCAAGATGCTGGCAAACTCGTCAAGAAAATTATACTCCACGACCAAGTAGGATTCATCCCAGGAGGCATCACAATCCCTAACTTGAAATGTTACTATTATGATTTAAAAAAGAACCCCAACATGGTACTGGCAAAAAAAAACAAAAAACAAAAAAAAAAAAAACCCCAGAGCACAGATGTTTAAGTAATGGATTATCTGGTGTGGAAAACTGAAAATGTAAATAAGGACCAAAATGTGTGATAGAAAGATTTTGGGAAGTGGGAAAAATATTCAAATGAGGTGAGGAACAGGAAGGGAGGAAGGAAAGAAGAGACAAGAAAAGAAAGAACAGAAGGAAAAAATGGAAAAGCTTTTGTAAGTTAGGAGGGAAGAGGGGATCAAGAGAGGGGAGGGGAATGGCAAAAAGAAGTAAAGATATATCATATATAGGTACAAATTCCCTCTGATGAATGTTATCTATCATTACTCATATGTTCAATGTAAAGAAAATTTTAAAAAGAAAAAAACCGCATCTGTATGCTTACGTAACATTATATACTGACTTCCACTGAATTATACAGTAGAAGTTTCTTTGGTCTCAATATAGACATGTAACTTTTTTTTCTAAGTTTTTTTTGTTTGTTTGTTTTTAGAGACAGGGTCTTGCTTTGCAGTTCAGGCTGTAGCCCAGGCAAACCTGGAACTCGGCAATCCTCCTGCCACCGCCTCCTGAGTGCTGGGATTACAGGTGTGAGCCACCACGCCCAGCATGGTGGTGTGTGGTTACCCAGGATCAATTTGGGACCTTGAACCTGTGAGGCAGATCCTGGAACCACTGAGCTAAATCCCCGGCCCATCAAAAAAAATTTTTTTTTTGAGACAGGATCTCCCTTTGTAGTTCAGGCTGTCCCCTGTATTCACTATGCCAGGCCAGCCTTGAACTCACAGCAATCCTCCTGCCTCTTGCTCCCAAGTGCTGGGATTATAGGCGTGAGCAACCATGCCTGCCTGGCACATGTAACATTTTTTTGAATGGTTGCTATCATTTTCTTAACAGCTTTTAAAGTTTTGGTCACTTATGTGCTTCTAATTTCTCTCTACATAGAGTATGACAATGAGTTATCTTCATGCTAAAATTTTTCCTCTTTTTAAAAAGCACCTGTTTTATTTCCTTAGATCAAATTCTTCAGTGGGATTTCTAGACAAATGGGTTGTAAATGTCTTTGCTTCTTTCCCTACGTTCTGCTACAGCAAATCAAAGCCACTCTCTCCATTAGCCAGACATCACCTGGTGAGGGCAACTACAATCGCCTGACTTTCTCAAGATACCCCTTTATTTCTTCCTCGGGGACAAAAGTGACCCCTGGCAGGTGGTACCACGCTTGCATGGCAGAGGTGGAGGCCTCGCAGTCCCGGACCTCAGGGCTCCTGCTGTGTCTCACGAAGGCTGCCCTGGGTTCCAGCACTGATACAAGCAAAATGCTCCCCACGCTGACAGAGGGTCGGGTCCTGAGGACCACTGTGTGACCCTGGACATCCTAACGACCCCATGAAGGCCTGCAGTAAGATAAATATCGCGGACTTACAATATGTCATAGGGCACTTTAAACAGCAGAACAAAAATTATCTCAAAGTACAATATATTTAATTGGCTCTCACTGAGGACTTAAATGTCTAAATGTATTAAATTAATTTTCTTTTGAAAACTACTTCACAGTAATTTCTGGTACAGCTGATAGATTAAAAGCTTGTAGTTAGTTTTTAATACGCAATAATCTGATGTTTCATGGTGGGATTTATAATTATAAGTTAGAGAATCCCTGGTTATTTTAGCATCTCGTTAGGAGAGGAGGATGTTCTGCAGTGTTTCTATGTAAAAAGGAAGATATTTTATGTTCATATTACTCACATTATACCCTCATTTCTGTCTAGTTTTGCTACTGGCAAGGGCCATCAGTGTTACTGTCAAACCACTCATTTATAATTATGAATTTTGAAGGATATGACAAATACTTTGTTTTGTTTTTAAAAATTCCATGTAGAAGCATATACTTTTAAATACACAACCATGTTAATAAGCCATATGACATGCTGACTATGTAATTTGTAAGAAAGGCTTAACTGTTAGTTGGAATGAGCTGCATTTGACAGGAGGAAAACCTATCTGGCTGTAAATTTGTTGAATAAAAAAGAAAGCTTGTGATATATTTGTGTCACTTAAAAATGTTGTTGGGTCAGGGATGTAGCTCAGAGGCATTGTACCTGCCTCCCAAGTGCAAGATCCTGAGTTTGATCCCCGGTAAAGGGGGAAAAAAAGTTGTCTACCCCATTTTTAGATTCTGGAAAGGTGTGTGTGTGTCAGGGTGGGGTGGGTGGGAGGGAGAGGGAGAGACTGGAGAGCCAAATATGGATTGGAATTACTTCAGATAATTTAAACACAGTCTTGTCTGAGGAAGAATGAGGTTTCATGCCTGTGAAATTACAATTTCACAGGTTTCTGGCTGAAGGCTGTATTCGCTGGGCTCGTAGGCTTCAGAACTTTAGAGAATAAAAGTGCTTTGTTCTTAGGAACAGGTTTCTTTATACGTACTTGGTTATTTTGATTTATAAAAATTCTAGAATTTAAATGGGAATCCCTCAGTTTCTTGTTGGTTGACCTACCCAGAAGCCTTTTCCCACCCTCCCAGTTTTACAGATGATTCCATCTGTTTTCCATAGCTTTAGGGAGAATCCTTAGCTTCGCGTCCTCATGACAGTGAAGTCCAAGCAAAGAACAGGTTTCCAAGGAATAAAACACGCTCTACTAACATCTCAGGGTGCACCAGCACCACCTAGCGGCCATTACGCATTGAAAGATTTCTTGGGAAAAACAGGATCTAAAGGTCCAAAGCTCCCTTCCCTGATTTGCATACGTTTGCATATAAACACTTGAAAGTGCCAGGGCTCAGCCTCCTAGAACTGAATCTGTAGGACGTTTTGATGTGCATTTTGCTGACTTTTCTGAAAAGATCTATTTGTAAGATAAGAAAATGGAGTAGAGTACTTTGTGGAGGATTCCATCCCCTTTCTGGCGACTCGGCAGCAGTACATGTTTGTAAAGGGATGAGCTAATACCCTCCTTTGCATTGAGTAAGAACATCTGAAAGGTAAAGTCATATTATTATGAGACGAAGGACACACGTTATCCTCCCAGGAGGAAGAAAATCTAAGGAGTCCAAGGATAATTTAGTCTCTGTATGTGGTAAACACATCTTTCTATACCACACACATTCCAGATGATTAGGTTTCTTTCCCTCAGTAGGGCCACTTTTCTTTTTCCACGTACGTAGCAAACCAACTTCTACTAAATTTTCATCCCTTTCAACTATTGTTTATTAGTATTCATGTTTTACTATAAAAAGAACACCGACTGAGGAAAACTTCAAAAATGCAGGGAAGTAGAAAATAGCAGTAAGGAGAAGGTACGGTTCCCAGTCCCCTCTACCAAGCACTGTCAGGCCTACAGAGTTACTCAGGGAATACGTGTCCTGAGCACGGACTCTGGGACCAGACTTCCCCGAGCGCCATTTCAGAACTGTGAATTCTCTTTTCTCACTTTTCGGATGGGACAGTCATCCTTTGGGCATAAGGTGGTTATGAAGATTAGACAAATTAAGATGTGTAAAGTCTGTAGAATAGTCCTGTATATAGGAAACATTTTCTGTGCATCTCTCCTCTATTGCCTCTTCTTTCCCCAAATCCTTACTGCTAGTAAGACTTTGCACCAGCAAGCATCCGACTAGAAACAAATTGTCTGTCTATTAAGCTGTGCTTTCATCTAGTTTTTTTTTTACTTTGTGTATTTTTTTCTGTACTTTCTTAATGATGGACTCTATAGCAAAATATAAGTGCATATGTTTTAATGTCTTGACACTGCCATAGTGTTATTTGTTCATCAGAATAATTGTTCATGATTAGTGAGTAGTGCTGTCTTTGTGTTACTAATTAGTCTGGTAGAAGAGGATGATACACACAATTCGGATGCGGGGATTTTTATGGGTAACACATACGATGAAGGAGAGCACTGTTTCTCAAAAAGAAAAACAAAATTTTATTTTCCCTTCTAAAAACAAGATACAACGTTGTATTTTGGAACCTTACATTTCTGGTTATAATTTGCTTCTGGCTAGGAAATTCACTTATTTTTTTCTCTTATATACAACGTCTAGGCATCTACGTCCAAGGCATGAAGCTAAGCATTGGGGATGTAACTAACACTGGATAAGATATTTTCTTGGAGAGGAAAGAAGATAGGAGACACTCAACGTGATGCAGAGGAAATACCGCAACCAACCCTGCCTGGGGAAGTTGGAATGTCACACTGGTACTGAAAGATAAACATTTGCCAGGAAAGATGGACGTAGAATGAAATAATCTGGGCAGAAGGGGTGGCGGTGAGAGATTAGGGGCAGCTTTAGCAGGACCTCGAAGCGCTTTGTGACTGTCCCAGTACAGAGGGCACGGGGGCAGGCGCCAGGATGTCGGCATAGGAAACAGCACTGCTAATGCTCCTCGGCCTGGAACTGAAATTCAAGTTTATACTTTCTTCAAAGGGCAAAAAAAGAATAAATCAAAGCTTTAAATGAGGAGAATAAGCTGTTTAGGAGGATAGCAGTGACGCGGGAGCAGACAGACAGGAATAAACTAGAAGTGCTAGACTGGAGGGGCTGGTAGACAAGTTAATGAAAATCTGACGTTTGGAATGAGAGAAGGCCGGACACCCGGGGATGTTAAAATTCTCAAGTGGAGGGAGGAGGCTACGGACGGCTAAGAACGAGCAGCGGAAGACCTAACATTTCTGGCTTTCAGGGGCTAATGTGACGCGTGTAGAAAGTGCAAAGGGTTCAGTAAAAGAGGATGGGGAGGAAAGAGAAAGGAATGGGAGCGCTTTAAATATGCTGCGCATGCTCAGTCACTGAAATAGGCTTCAGAAAGGGACAGTTGTAAACTTAGGCCTGGAGCCTGGGGATAGAAGGGATTTCGAGTCAGCCGGTGATGTTTTTTTTAAATTAAATTCTTTATTGATTCATTTTATAGACAGCTCACAATCACACTCGACAGCAGGGAATTTGTACCAGTATATGATGAGTTAATTCTCAGTTTTAGCCATATCCCTACCCACCCGACAACCCCCACCCCCTATATACATGTGCTTTCTTTCTCTTTTCAAATCATATTTATTCTTTCCCCTCATTACTTTTCCCTACCACATTCCCCATTCCCTTTGAATATTTTCTATTTTACAAAATCTATCGTACATTCTAGAACTCATTTACATCCACAGGTTAAGATGTGGTATTTACATATCTGTGACCTATTTATTTCACTTATTAGTGTGTCCTCAAGGTGTGTCCATTTACACATAAATGACTCAAACCTGTCGTTCTTTATGGCAGAGTAATGCTCCATTTTATTAAAAAACACCCTCACATCTTCTTTATCGAGTCTCCAGTTGGTGGGCATCTGGGTTGTTTCCAAGACTGGGCTGCTATGAACATGGGTGCACTTATGTCTTTATGATATGAATCCTTACCACGGGAGGCGGGGTTGTGCCTGTGAGTTCAGCCATCTACTTCCTTTGTTTATGCAGTATAAAAAATTTGGTGGCTTCAGCAGTTTTAGCAACAGAAATGTCAGAATAGCACAGTAATGTGGGTGCTCCTTTTGTTGAAAGAAAAATGCCCAAATATATCAGCACTTCGAAATTAGATGAAATTCCTATTTCTAAAACAGCCACATCACTTAACCCAGTGTTGAATCTTTGGCTTTGGACAGTTGGCTCTGCTTTGGGTAAATCTTTCTTTACCATTAACCTTCTTATAGATCGTCTCCTGGGAAGACCTGGCAGCCTACTAGAACCAAGAAAACAGATCAAGCAAGATTTCGTTCCTAGCCTCTGGTTGCTTTTAGTCTAGAAACTCATATTCATGAATGTGGGTATAATGGGCACACCGTTACCAATCTTCTGTTGTCCAGGACTTTCTGCAACGTGAAGAGATATTTTTTTCAACTCAAGAGCCTCAACTCAGCTAATTCTCTTGACTTCACATTCTGGGATCCTCTGTAGAAACACATTACATAATGCTGGCAAGAGAGGCTATTTTTCGGGAATCTCATGAGGACAAACCCAGATAAAATCTCAGGACTTACTACTCAGGAAGTTCTTATTCTGGGTGAATCTTCTCAAGACACATCATTGGAAATGGGTATTTCATAGGGTGCATTCCTGTAATCTCAGCACTCCCAGAGATTTAGGCAGGAGGATCACAAGTTCAAGCCCTGCCTAGGCAACTAATTGAGACCTGTCCCAGGAAAGGTGGGTGGGTGGGTTCTGAGATGTAGTTTAGTGTAAAGGCCATGGGTTCAACCCTCAGGCATCAGTACCACAGAAAAAGAAATGGGTTATGGGATATCTTGTACGTAACATGCAGGGAAGAGTAACATCAAGATTTTAAAGACTGTTTATGGTAGTCTGTTGAGATTTTAGCCACATCCACAAACATGGAAACAAAAATATAACAACATGAATTAGTAAGCTTCTGAGTCTCTGAATGCTGTTGTCACACTGGATGAGTCCTCCCAGCCACCATTTTGGCAGCAGTGGGGACTGAACCCTGGGCCTTTGCACTGAGCTACACTCCCAATCTTTCTTATTCTGAGACAGGGTCTCACTAATTCACTGTGTTACTCCAGGGTGGGCTCGATTTTGAGATCTTCTTGCTCTGGCCTCAAAGAACGCTAGGATGACAGGCATGTGTTAGCACACTGAGCTGTGCCCGGCCCTTTCAAAAACTGAGTCTCAGACCCTGTCAGGATCTTGTTAAATTGCCCATGCTAGCCTCTAACTTGCTACCTTCCTGCCTCAGTCTGATTATCTAGAACCACAGGCATGCACCACCATAACTGGCTAGCACTTTTTTTTTTTTTTTTTGGACAGGGTCTCGCTTTGTAGTGCAGGCTGGCCCTGAGCTCACTATGTAGCCCAGGCAAGCCTGGAACTCAGCAATCCTCCTGTCTCTGCCTCCTGAGTGCTGGAATTACAGGCGTGAGCCACCACGCCCAGCCTGGCTAGCACTTTTTAAAAACTCGTTTTCAAATGTCAGTTTGATACTGTCAGCTCGTTTTAGTAAAATCTCAAACTTGATATACCATTATGTTTTGTTGTCTCAGCTTCTTAATGTCCCACGAACTCTGAAGAGGGCTTAGGATCACAGTAGGACATTCTTTTGGACTCCTGGAAAGACACTGTCAGACTATCACAGTATGTCTTTTAAAATAGATGGTGACATAGCAGCCAAGGGTACAAGAAGGGACAATTACTTGCGTGCCTCCGAGCTCAGGCACTTTGTTTATATTTGTATTTCAGGAGAAAAATGTAGTTAAAAATCCTGACCCTGACCTGCTTAGGTCTTAGAGCACAAATTCGAATCTTATTTTGTCTACATGAGAGTAGTAACTTTACCTCGAGGTAAGAAAACACAAGTAAGGGGTTTCACTCCTGTGAAAGTGTTTTATTCCTGCGAGAATATCAAGCAAAGCTGCAATTTAGAAATAACCTGGTACACTGTGAGGCTACACTACTAACTCTTCACTGCTTGGAATAACTTGTTTTTCTTCAGACTTGAGCAGGAAATGTACCTTCTGTGTTTTTAATGGAATTGAATATGCTGGGTTTTGTTTTGCTGTTTGTTTGTAGCTATGTAGATCAGGGTGGCCTTGAACCCACTGCAGGTTGGTCTCCAACACTCTCAATTCTTCTCCTTCAGCTTCCTAAGTGCTGAGATTATGAACACTGCAAACGTGCCTCCTTGTACATCCTTGCTTATCAGTATGTAACCAAACCAATTTTAGTGTTCTGCTTTTAATCATTTGATTAGCAACATAAACACCGTTAGTTTCCACCACGGTCTCTATATGGCTGTATGCCCACATGTCTACATATACATCTCTGCATGTCCATCTATAATGTCAGGTTAATTCCTCTAACTTAGATCTAACTGGTGATGACAAACAGAACCATCTGACAGTGACCAAATCAGGAGGTAGCAGCGTCTTACATAAAATGTTTGGATTTTTGTTCTTTTTTTGCCAAAGTCTAAAAATGCTTGATTTTGATGAGAAATTTGAAAATGACATCTGTAATTACTCGGCCTATTTTAGAGTACAAACAAATTACGAGTGATAGAGAATAAATCAGTTTATATTGTATTTAATAGTGTTATTATTAGAGACATTTCAAACTTCATAAAGGACAGCTACAGGGAAGTGTTCAATGCAGAGCCCAGTACAGATTCTGGATACCTTATGGGGAAACAAAGTGCCCTGAGAAATATTCTGGACACTGCTTTCACTGCAAAGGGAAGATAACTTTCAGAGTTATTTGAGGTGCTGTAATACGTCAAGCGAGACTCCTAGCTGTGTAACTAAGCTGGCCATCTGTTCCAAAATCCAGGTGAGGCTTGGGTTGGCAGGATGTGCAGGCTCTCGTGTTCTGCTGCCTTCTAAATACGGACAGTCTGCCCTGCCAGCACTGTTGCTACAGTTTTCGTTAGATTCAGCATTACCGTCACAGAGTCTTTCATCTTTAGCTTTATCAATCTTCTTCTCAGCTGGAACTATGTGACAAAGGTCCATATCCTCAATGGAGTCCAATAAATCTCCAACATTGGATCGGGGAGTGATTGATTTCAGATGCGTGAGCACGTACTCTTCACACTGGCTCACTGCATCCAGGAGATTATTTATCTCACTGATCAGAGTCGAACTATTGCTGTGAAGGTGACACCAGGAGAGCAGAGCACTGAATGAAAACATTCAAAAAAAAAAAAAGTTAAGTAGGAAAAAAATAAACAGTCACAGGCTTTTAGGACATTTGATGCTAAGCTCTACAAGTTTTTCTACCAGAAAACCACACAAAAATGGATGAATATCAATAAGGTAGGTCAAAGTCAAGAAAGTAATGATGGTAAACAGTATGAACACATTCATGGCTGGGATGTGACTCGTATGTCTCGCCGTACTGGTGGTATACCCATGCCTGTCCTACTGGGCAGCATGGGACAGTCCCATTGGCCAGTACAAGCTGCCTGAGGGGACAGTCTTGCATGAATTACCAGTGGTGCAAGCCTGGGGGAACATGTTAAAAAATATTATCTTTTAATACAAATTAAACAAGCATACTTAATTGTATGTACTGTTTATACCTCCTTCTTCACAGCTTTCTGTGATTTGGATTTTCCCATGTAATTTCTGGTATAGAAGGGGTACAATTTAGAGAAGGATCCGAAAAATTAGTTTCTCCTTTAAGGATATCAAACATTCTAAATTTGTAACTTTTGTTGTTTTTGTTTGTGAGACAGGGTCTCACTATGTTGTCCAGGCTGGCCTAGAACTCACTGCAATACTCCTGCCTCAGCCTCCTGGTGCTGGGAATACAGACATATACTATTAGGCCTGGTGTTAAATTAGTGATTCTTAATTTTGGTAACACATTAGAATCACCTATGGAATTATAAACTATTTCCTTGGAAAAGGTAAGAATTACTCTAGATTTAATATTTTTTCTGACTTTCCTAGTATGGAAAACATTTATACAGTGAGAGTTCAGTTCATAAACTTGATTCTTTCTACAATTCTGCTCCCAAGCAGAATTGGATGTGAATGGAATCAAATTCAATGGTTAGATTCAAAGTACATACTCTACCACTCACCTTATTGGAAAATTCAATTCAGTTTTTGTCCAATTTAGTATGTCACTAGAGTCACGAAGAGAACAGTTTGTGCACTGAGGCACATATATATGTTATGAATATGTAACATATATAATATTTCCCCCACACACTTCATCCTTACACAGGGGCCATGTTAATCTTCTCTATATCATTCCAATTCCAGTGTATGTACTGTTGAGGGGAGTGCTCCCCACATATTTCAGATTGTTCAGAAAATCATATCATGTCACAAGTGATATGACATGGTTATTACATAAAGCAATTTTATTTTGATGCTGGGGATTGAGCCCAGAGTCTCATGTATATGAGTACATACTCTACCACTGAGCTACATCCCAGCTATAAGGCAATGTTTTAAAAATGGAATCACGTGTTACAGACTTTAGCAATACGTACTCTCAGCTTACAAAAAGATTTATTTAAACTTGATGATGTGAAGATGAATACTCATTTTCTTAACAGAGTAGATTATAAATTGTTCCCCGTCAGTTAATTATCTGTAAGTTCAAACATGTGACTTTTTTCAGTTTTACTTTGATAGCTTTCTTTTATTATCTTTTCTTTTTCAAAATCATCATTTGTTGAAGCATTTTATTTTTAAAAATTGATTTGGTACCAGGGATTGAACTCAGGACCTTGTGCTTGCCAGGCAGGCGCCATGCTGCTGAACTACATCCCTTGCTCTGCTGAAGTATTTTATGTTTTTCTCTATAGACAATAGTTTAGAAGTATAAAGCACCGAAGAGGATGGGCCTGTCCTGCTCTCAGCTTGTTGTCTGACCAGTTGATCCTGCTATATGCCACTACTGCCAAGGATTAAAATACATGAAGTCATTTTTTCAATTACTAACTATAATTCTCATAGTATACTTCTGGTCTGTTGTATTGTTTTACTAGAGATACAAGTACTACCAGTTTTTATTCAATACCTGAAGATCTTCTAATTATAGACTGGTCATAGTTTGGGTAGCATAAAGTATATACCTTCCTATCATTTCTTGGCAAATAAAGGGACAATATCTGCTATACACACAAAAGCGGATGACTGGCAGTAAGTTTTACTTTTCGGGCAAGCCCTGTGCCACTGAGCTAAATCTCCAGTCATTAAGTTTTTACTTTTCAAAGGCAGCATCACTGTATGTTCTGAAGCACTCTTGTGTATGCCACACTAAGAAAAACATGTTAAATACTTCATTTTTACATCTTATTACAAAAAGTACTCCAGTAGAGGCTAAAATGAGTCAGCACATACATTTTTAAATTACCTCAGTGTTCCTCTGAGTTGTCCATAGTTCATAATAACTTCTGCACCTTCCTTATAGCCTTGATTGAAGCCCTGCTGAAGAGCGACTGCTTTACCAGCATCAACTCCATCTCTATAACCTTCCTAAAATAAGCAATGAAGAACGGCAGCTGTCACTACACAAAGTGACACATAGGTAGACTTTTTCTAGAAAGATACAGAGTCAATTTAGAAAACTTGAACTTGGCTTTTCAGTGTTATTGAACATAATACGGCATAGGTACAGAAGCAAAGAAAACAGATTTTCTTCCAGTAGCATATTATTGTTTTTTTTTTAATTCCACTTTTTAAGTCTAGACTAATTTGACAAATTTTAAACATGTTTTGTTTGTTTTGAGATACCGTCTCCTTTTGGGTAATTTAGGCTGGCCCTAAATTGTGTAGTTCAGGATGGCCATGAACTTGTGGTTTTCTTCCTGCTTCAGCCTCTTGAGTACTGGGGTTACAGGTGTGGGCTTCCATGCCCAGTGAAACACAATCTAAAAAACTGTTAGCAATGTCCACCCAGAGAGGAAATTACATGCCTGGCCCTTGGCAACTGACTGGAATGGTGTGGGTAAGAATGCTGGCAAAGTCGGGAAGGAAGAAATTTTTAGGAAAAGGAAGACGAAAAGTTCGGTTTTAGAAATTTTTTTTGATACTCAAATTCAGTGAACCAGTAAATTCTCAGTGGGTAGAGATTCTGCCTTGTATCAGGGCACTTACAAGATGCTCAGTACTTACAGGTCTAATCCGAACCACCTGGAAAGCACTTTTGTAACTGACAACATGATCGTTGGACTAGGCAAGTATTATTTTGCTGAAAGATTAAATGAGGGCAGATGCCCAGATAGGGTTGTACGGACACTTTAATGGTCGTCAGAGAGGTGGATGCAGATCTTACTCTAGATCTTCGCTCTACATTCCGAGAGATCCGCTCGGAAATTACGCTTAGTTTGAAGGAAGACCGGGACATCTTTAACACTCCCTTACCTAGCCGGCGGTACTCCGTTCTAGCTCTCCCCGCTTGCTCTGAGAGCATTTTCAAAGGCGCCTTTCCCAAATGTTTTGATTAGTGTCTCTGCTAAGCGGGATCCCCGCCCATTCAGGCAGCACCTCCGGCCGCTCCTTCCAGACCCCAAACTACGGTCCCCCTCAGCCCAGCGCCTCAGGGCCCCGCGGCTCCACCCAGGTTTACTTTGACTCGTCTCTGCATGTGGCTCCGCCATTCCCGCTGTACCAGAAGCGACTCGTCCGCGTCCTCGTCAAACACGTCCCCCTGGTCTCCAGCTTTCCCCACGGCCTGAGCAGCTTGAACCCACGACATCACCCAGGCAACGAACAGAGTCGCCGACCACCGGAAACGCCGGCGAGTCCTTCCGGTCTAGGGGGCGGGGCGAGGGCCGCCCGCCTGGCATGCGGCTGCGCGTGCGCTGATGGGGTCCGGCTGAGCTTCGGTGGGCTGCGGACTTTTCGTTCCTGGGGTATTGAGGGCTCACTCACGCGGGAGGAAGCCCCTCATGTGTTGCCGAGACAGAAGATCCTACACCCAAAGTGGTTCGAGGCAGGTTCCTCCCTGGCTGTGCCTCACAACCTTGGTCTCCTCGCAGGCCCGGCCGCACCCAGAGTCACGCACCGCGTTCCTGTCACGGTCTACAGGTCTAGGCTTAGGGGCCCGGCGCTTCGGAGGAACCATTCAGGGTGTTGCCATCACACCTTTAGGGTCCCCCTCGATGTGTTTAACTGTTAGGGTCGCGTAGCCAACAACAACAACAACAACAATAAAATGGATGCTGCTGTCTTTTGAAGATCAATAAAAAAGGAGGAGTACTCTTGTAAAAAATTTTATTTAAATTGATTGGGAGCATCCTTCCCTGCTTTGTGCTCTAAATGTAAAAAGGGTTTGGCTTGGGGAGGCAGAGACCTGGTGCTGACACTCAGCCTCCAGCTTGGCAGGAGTCAATATCTTTCTGTTTTCCCTTTGTATGACTGAGATGCTTAGTGTGATCACAATGACTTGATGTATTTTTTTTTAATATGTAGCTTGTGTCAGACACGGTTTGAGACACAGCAATGAGAAATAGAAGATGAAAGTTCCCAGCCCTTGAGGACTCTGGGAGTACAATTAGCAGAAGATGAGCAATAAGGAATGTGTAAATAATTTTTTTTTTTTGAGACAGGGTCTTGCTATGCACTTGGGGCTGGTGTTGAACTTACTATGTAGCCCAGCCTGACCTCAAACTCATTGCAGTCTCCCTGCCTCAACCTCCTGAGTGTTGGGAGCTGTGCGGGGTTTATGCATAAACAGCTCATGTGCCTGTAAGATCATAAGTGGTAAATTGTATGAAAAAAGCTTAAAACAAGCGAAGTAGTAACAGTATGTGGGAAATTGGGGTGGTGGTGGTACAGGTTACAATTTTAATTTAGCCCTACACATGTGTGTGTGCTGGAGATTGAACCCAGGGTCTTGTAACTGCTCTAGCAGTCAACTATACCCCAGCCTCAGAATTAAAATTTCAAGTAGAATTTTGCATTCATTAAATACATACATACATACATACTGTTTTAGTTACTTTTCTTGTGTTGCTGAGACAGAAGACCCCACACCCAAAGCTAAAGAGGAATAGGTTTATTAGGCTGACAGTTTGTGGAAATTTCAATCCATAGAGCTGGCTGGCTCCAGGGCAAGGTGGCATCACAGAGAATAACAGTTCATGACTCCCACAAGGTAGTAAAGCAAGCAAGGGACCTTAACAGCGCCTTTCTGTCCCTTTTATCTTATCCATACTGCTTAGGTGAGTAGCACTATGCTTGATTTTAGTGTCCTTGAGTCTAGCACTGCCCTATGAGTCACTCCCAGAGTCACATGCTCTAGATCCAGCCACTTCCTGTAAAAGCCCCACTGGTGACCGCCTGAGGCTTTCAGAAAACATCTAGACACAAGCCATAACAAATATCAAGAATAAAACTTGTATATTTTATTCATATAAAATGTATGTATATATCTTAATTAGAAACAAAATGGTAGTAAGAGAAGTTATAAAGATAACAACTGAAATTAATAAAGTAGAAAAATCCCCAAATTTGCATAAATAAATCTGATATGTGGTTCTTCAAAATAACCAATAAGATAGACAATCCTGTCACGACTCTGATTTCTTGTAAAAAGAACACTATTATACAGGGTAGAAATTAGAAAGAGGGTAACCACTAATGCAGAAGAAAGTTAAAATACAAATTACTAACTAGAGCTCACATTTGAAGACTTAGGAATAATTTTCTAAAAAACTGACCCAAGAAGTAGAAAACAGCAAGAGCCTAATGACAACAGAAAAATTGGAGCGTAAATGTTCACTTTAAAAATAACATGAGTAGGTTTACTGTTAAGTCTTTTTTAATCTTTAAAGAACAAGGGATGATTAAATATTACTTTTACTATTTAAGGCAGAGAAAAGATGGAAACTCCTGAATTTGTTTCATGGAATCAGCTTGCTTTATTTATTTATTTATTTATTTATTTATTTATTTATTTATTTATTTATTTATTTATTTAGAGACAGGGTCTTGCTTTGTAGTTCAGGCTGGCCCCATGCTCACTATGTAGCCCAGGCAAGCCTCGAACTCAGCAATCCTCCTGTCTCTGCCTCCCGAGTGCTGGGATTACAGGCCTGAGCCACCACGCCTGGCTCAGTTTTATTTTTAACTTGAGATAGTATCAAAAACTTTAACAATGTTCAAGTTAGTAGATAAATATATCTCCAAAAGAGAATCCAGTACCTTACCAAAAGAATAATTTAACAAGTTTTATTTCAGGAAATCAAAGTTTACAATATTAAGATATCTGTAATCATATTTCACTGAATCCACAATTTAAAGGGAAAGCACATCTTAATAAATGTTTAAAAATCATTGGAAAAATTTAAAAATCATTCTTGGAGATAACAAAAATTATTCTAAAATGAATTGAAATAAAAATAAGCAAAGACTACATCTCGATAAAGACTTTATCAAGGATCCAATAGCAAGTTGTAGTTGAGACACTCAGACGTTAAAATATTTCCTGTAAAGCAGCCATGTCCATCGTGTGGTCCTGTGGACTGAACATGGTACCAGTAATGCAAATGCAAACTGACAAGACTGTCAACCGTTGACATCAGTATGTGTTTTTCAGCAGTGCTTTTCATGACTTAGTTGCCCAGTACTCCAGTATGTACTGTGTAGGTGACAAGGGCACACTGTATAGGGGAAGATGCAGAGGCACCCACCACCCAGCGGAGGAACAGGAACCCCTGTGGGTCAGAAGTTACACGTACAGCGAAACTGGACAGTTGACAGTTTTTCAGCCTTTCTATGTGTGTGTACCTGTAAGACAGGCATTTCTTATTTCATTCTTTTAAAAAAAAATTTTGTTTTTTAGTGTTTTGAGGGTCTATCTATACAGTTCAGACTGGCCCTGAACTCACTATGTAGCCCAGGTTGGCCTCGAACTCACAGCAATCCTCCTGCCTCTGTCTCCAGAGTGCTGGGATTTCAGGCCACCATGCCTAGCTCTTATTTGATTCTTAAACTTGGATTTATAGTGTTAATTTGTGATATAATACATGAAACATAACAAGGGAGTTTTTAAAGACTTATATTCATTAACTATATTACATTTTATATGT
>PVIC010034626.1:0-19494 GCA_004025085.1 Thryonomys swinderianus | reverse complement strand
AGAAAATGGCTTTAACATTATCGGGCCCAAGCACCACTGAAGATGAGGAAACAAGCTGACAAGCTGTTTTGTGCATGTCAGCAAGAAGATGAAGCAGAGGTCTGCAGCTGTACAGAGTGGGAGGCTAAATCCTAATCTGGCAGAAACCTGATTTGAGAACAGAGTGAATGGCTCAGGAACAATCAACACAAAGAGCAACACCAGGAACCTAAAGGGAGGAGAATTACAAACCAGAGGGAGCAGAAGTGGGAAAAAATATCAAACGAAGGTAGTGACATCCTCAAAAATGAAGCAAAACATTTATTTATCTAACAGGAAAAAAAGGAGCGAAATCTGCTAGGCCCCAGTTGTTTGTCTTGTGCTGAAAGCATATTCTGGTAGTATAGATCATGGAGGGAAGACAAGGCCAGTCCCTTGGCTTGTTGGGATCGCGGCCACTATGATCCTGGCCACTCTCTCAGATGCCTCAGGAAAAATATCCACAAATAGCCAGCCCTGTGTCCACACGGAGGAAAGGGCCCCCGAAGGCTTCAGTTGTTCCCGGAATGTGGGACTGCTCTGAGCTGCCCGGTGCACACTTGATGTGAATGCCAAGGGAATAGTGTGGGGGCACAGTCAGGGGCTGGACCCCCAACTCAGCTCTGCCGCCCTCATTCTGCCTGTATTTGCCAAAAGTGAGGCCACTGGTGGGGATCCTGACACCCAACTTGGGCTTAGCAGAAGGCTGGTCTCAATTGGTCTCAGAAGGCCTCAGAGGAGGAGGTGCAGATTTTGTCATCCAGCAGAGGGCAACACCACATAGAAATGGTTTCTTAGGACTAACTGGAGCAGTCTTTAATGCCACAAATTTTCTGCATAATGGATGAATAATTATTTGGTTCCACAAGATAAATGATTTGTTCATACAGCTTTATTATTTTTTGTGTGTTGTTGGTAAATCTCAGGATAATGTAAGCTCTAACAATTTAAAGCCTTTATCGTTCTCAATAGCTTGTGCCTTACTTTTACCTCCCTACCCCAGGATGGGTGTCCCTGCGTTGTAGATGTGCCATCCTGTTGCCCAGTGCAGCTTTGCCTCCTCTGCTCTTTTGTGTGATATGCTGCTACTGTAAGTAAAATGTATCTTCCATAGAGACTCATGGGAGTAAAATGTATCTTCCATGGAGACTCATGGGAGTTTCATGAGGTTGTCTTGGCAACTGGCTGGAGAGCTGGTGCTATTCTAATATCACCAGGATCTCATCCTAAGCAGTTTAGTTTACAGTGGGGCCAATTTAGCTTGGATTCCCAGACAGAATGATGAGCCAAGTCTTCAATGTCAATGAGCTTACCTTTCAACTATTATTCAGTCAACTTCTCATATAATAACTTCCCTTTTACTCTCACCATTGTAAAGTATCAGTTTGTTTATATTATTACAGTACTTATTTACTATAAATTAACTTTAAGAAAAATTGGAGTTATTACACAACTGACTTGTACTTTAGCTGAGAATTACTGTTTGATATTTCTGTATGCAACAGAGATCAAAGTCATCTTGCATATAATCAAAGTTAGAGCCTGAGTGAACTTTAATTTTGAAAATAATTCAGTTAAGCGTCTCTCTGCTAATATTATGCTCCTGATAATTTAAAATCCTAACAAAGGAAATGGGTGTCAATACATGTACACATTAAAACAGCAAATTTGTATCAATTCTACTTTATAAGAATTCCTTCTACCATAATACTTTCCCTATGCAAGTATCTTAGGAACTTTTTAGAAAGACTACAAAAACACTGAAAGCTTTCTTGGTCATGCTGGCTGCTGAGGGGGTAGTAAACCCAAAGGTGGAATATTCCCCTGCTCAGCCACCCTGTCCTCTTAGTGATAGTGGGTCCTATTTTCATTTGGGACACAAGGTGCTGGAGGTGGGTGTGATTCAGCAACAGACCAGGTGATTTTTATTTATTCACTGAGCTTCATCTCAGGGATGGAGGACTCCACCTTTTATAAAAGAAGAAAAAGTAGATACTAAATTAACTTTTTAAAAATCTCAGCTAACAAAAGGGCATTTTAAGTAGCACTCTTTGTCAAATACAATCCCCATGACACTTACTAACCCAATTCTTCACTCTGCCTTCCAAGTAACTATCAATTTTTTATTTCTTTTAAAAATACTGAAGCAAATGACATTGTAGACAGTCTACAGGAGAAACATTTTGGAACAAAAAAGATGACACATGGTCTATACCATATGTCCACAGCATCCTGGAAATCATCTAAATACTTTATAACAAAACAGTAACAAAGAGACAAAACAGGGTAACTTTTCACTGCTGCCTTCTGATAGGCTGTTTGTCACTGGTACCTGTGACAATGTACCTACTTAGGTCCCACTGAAACTTTCAGCAGTACGTGAGAGGATCATTTTATTTTATTGTATTTTTTTTTTTTTTTTGAGACAGGGTCTCGCTTTGTAGTTCAGGCTGGCTCTGAGCTCACTATGTAGCCCGGGCAAGCCTCGAACTCAGCAATCCTCCTGTCTCTGCCTCCCGAGTGCTGGGATTACAGGGGTGAGCCACCACGCCCGGCTGAGGATCATTTTATTTTCATCACAGCATGATGCACCCTGATTGCAGCCTTTGGCTCTAAAAGAGATTCTTTCCCACTTCCACATTCAATATTAAATTAAAGCCGATGTGCAAAAAGAAACAAACGATCTGCCATCAAAATAGAAACTACCGCTCCACCAAACAAACCACCAGCCCTGGGGAAAACAATGTCCACCATTCATGTCCTCACCCCAAGCTCTTAAGAAGAACAGGTTCACATTCCTCCTCAGCTGTGGTTGCTCGAGTGTGCAAGAGGCCCGTGCCAGGAGGACAGGGCTCTAGAAGTGTGAGCGGTGGTCAGGGTGGTCAGCGCACCCCCGCTGGGGCCACTCCTCCTCCACCCACCTGCGCAGCACCTTCTCCACATCGGCACGGTGGTAGAGGCGGCACAGCTCCATCAGCTGGCCCACCGTCCTCTGGCTGTTGCGCAGCAGAAACTCTAGGGTGGGGCTCTGGGGCCTCTGCTCCAGGAAGCACAGTTCATCATAGGGCATCCCCCACTTGCTTGCAAAATTCCGCCAGTTTTTCACGGTGGGGTGGCATGGATCTAGCTTTATCCTGATCACATCCAGCAAGTCCTGGTCATTGAGTAAGTCACTTATGGTGGGGGCCCGCGGGGAGCAGGAGGAACAAGCACAGTCCTCTTTGCAGGGGTGCTCTTTGCTGACACCTGCAGAAAGGAACAGAGTCCACTGGTCAATGGAGGTCTCGCCCACACGCTCACTTCTGCTCCTTTTTCCTACTGAATTACCGGTAGCACCAGCCTTCTTTAGAGGAAGAGTTTGGAATATTCATTGCTCAGTATGACAGTAATTTCATTTTATAGCTGGGAGAATTATTGAGATTTTATAGTTCTGTCCAAGACACTCTGCACCTTCCCACATGCGTCATGGGACCGCTGACTAAAATGAGGGTCCCAGGGGATATGGCTCTCGGTGGGGACAGATCGCAATCCAGTGGGCCCAGCCTGGTGAGAGCCAGCTCTGGCTTGTGTGCACTCAACCCGAGCCCCCTGACAGCTTTTAAACAGCAAACACAGCGTGCCACGGCAACAGATTTCACAAGTCTTTAACAGTTCTTGAAAGAAAAAAAAAAAAAACAAAAAAAAAACTGGAATATCCACTCCACAGGCATATTAAAACAAGTGATAATTGATAGTGCCAGCACACTTACTTTTTAAATTTATGGCCACCTTATCTTGCCTAGGCCTTTATCTCTGTTTTCTTCACCTGTGGGGCTCCCTCTGAAGTGCAGCCAATGGCCTCAGGTGTGTGGCGAGGCGCAAACAGGCGGAGGACGCAGCTTGCCCGGAGCTGTCCCCAGCCCCCACAGGGAGACGCCCTCTTCCCTGAAGGGTCCTCCATCCACCTCATCTGTTACCAGCAGGCGGGGAGTGGGAGGATGGAGTGAGTGGATAAGATGCCGTCGGCAAGTCATTTATAATAAAGTGGTGTCTGTGTAACAGGGCAAATCAGGCTGCTTAAATTCTGCAGTGCAGTCTCATAGGTCCTCCAAAATAGCCATGGGCTGCGTTAGAGCTCAATGGCTTGGAACGCTCTGGGGCAGCGAGGACAACCATTGCTGCATGCAGTGCCACACTGACGATCCATGACCTCACGACTTAGGCAAGTGAAGACTTTGGACCAAGGGAGCCACTTGAGTGATCTTAAATTGAGCACCAGCAGTTCTGAGACAAGTAAAAATTAAAAAGCAACAAAATGAGAGCTATGACAATGGTGGTCATACTGCCCCTACTGATCTGACTCCTGGGAATTCAACCCAAAGATGTAATCAACAGGGACATTTTATTATGAGATTAGGATTTTAGGGGGGGGATGGTACTGGGGATCAAATCAAGGGCCTTCACATTGAGCTACATCCTCAGACCTTTTATTTTTATTTTTTTTTTGAGACAGGGTCTCGGTTTGTAGTTCAGGCTGGCCCTAAGCTTTCTATGTAGCCCAGGCAAGCCTCAAACTCAGCAATCCTCCTGTCTTCCAAGTACTGGGATTATAGGCATGAGCCACCATGCCTGGCACTGTGGTATGTGGTACTGATTGCTGGTGGGTGTGAGTCATCACATCTGATATTGTATGTGGTTACCAGGGATTAAACTAGGGACTTTGCACTTGCTAGGCAAGTGCTGGAACCACTGAGCTAAATCTCTGGCTCAGACCTTTTATATTTTGAGACATTGGTCATTAAATGGTCCAAACCAGGCTCAAACTTGCAGGCTTCCTGCTTCAGCCTCCTGACTGCTGGGATGACAACTATGTGCCACCATGCCTAGCTTCTATTATTGCTTTTTAAAAACAATTTAAGATTAGAGAACTCGTGAAATAAATCATTATGTTGCTTGATAGAATATTACCAAGTAATCATAAAGACTACATAGCAACCTAGAAAACACACATCATTTAAGTGAGAAATACAACATGCTAAGAATGTGAACAGAACAACATGATCAGAACTACGAGAAAACTCAAGTTAACATTACTAGGGAAGGAAATGTACAAAGCTATCTTCTCAAGCTTTCTCTAACAGCTGCCATGTCTCTGTGAGGACTGAAGCCAGGTCCTGCAAGAACAAAGTGCCAGTGAGCTAAGCGTTAGAGAGGCCTTTCCAGCGAGGCATCCCCAAGCTCTGGCCATACGTTTGGAGCCTTCTTTTCTATCTCATCAGTGATGAATTCCAGCCAATATTCTTCTTTCTTCTGGCACATCAGCAACCACCTATTCCGATTCTCCCTTGCCTAAAAAAGTAAGTATAATTTCTTCTGTCCTAAAAATGAAGAACCTCAAAAACACTCCTCCCTGGTTTCATAGCATCCTAAAGCCATTTTTTTCCTTAATTCTTTCAATGTTACACTCTAGAAGGAATATGCATCATCTGCTCTCTCCCATGCCTTCGCATTCTGAGGGAGGATACCAGAGAATGAACCTAGTGGCACTATACCACTGAGCTACATCCCCAACCTTCTTTTTTTTTTTTTAATTCCATTTTGAGAATGAATTGAGAGTCTCAGTAAGTGTCCCAGGTTGGCCTCAAAGTTTTGATCCTCCTGCCTCAGCCTCTCACGCAGCTGGGATTTCAGGCTTTCACCACCATACTTGCTCTCTGTATGTTTTCAGTGGTCACTGTCTTTGGCTTGACTGCACCTGACCCAGCCTATTTCCCACCAAACCTCATGGATACGGGACCCAGTTCCCTATACTCCATGTGCTGGCCAGAGTCCACTTCTGATTGGACAGAAAAATTTAGATTAAGATGGCAGATCTCCCAGACCCTGGGGACCACCAGACCTCCTGTGGCTTCTTGGGCCTATCCCTGGAGAAGGTTATCTCTGGAGCCAGGGCTGACATTGTGTTGCACAGCAGGCTGTGCCCTCCTGAGGGTCCCTTCTGATAGCCAGAGCCTGTTATGTTCTGGCCACATCTTTCATTGACTTAATATGCTGTGACTCCCGGCAGTCTTGCAGCAGCATCCTGGGGAGTTACAGGAAAGTGCTCAGCTGTGTTCCCTATACCAAGTTCTCCCCTTCCAATGTTGTCCATCCACTTGGCCATCTCCTCCAGTCTAACAGCTGCTACAGGTCTTTACCACTAGCATGTAGGATCCCTTCCCTTTGCATCTGCAAGACAGTCTAGCCCAGGTGTGGTGGTTAGTGATTGGCTTTGGAATCCATCCTAGGAACTGATAGAGCACACTTCTGGTGAGTCCTACAGGTGACTTCAGGTACTTTATAGGTCCCTGGTCCCTTCCTCTCTGGCCCTGACCTCTTCTGCTACTTGGCTGCATGAACTGCCATGATGCTCTAGCTATGGAGCCAGCTGATCATGGATTGAATCTCCCAAATCATGAGCCAAATCAAACCTCTCCTCCTTTAAGTTGCAAGTGTTGGGTATTATGTCCCAGGGGTGAAAGCTGACTAATATACCTTGGCACACACATCCTGAAGAGGGAATGGATGTACCAGTGGCTCTGAGTAATAAGCCCCCTGCTTTCCTGGGCTCTAGAAACAACTACTGCAAACTGCTCTTGTTATCCAGGCAACAACACCAACTCAATGCAGCCAAACACTATTTAAAGAGATCTGCCAGAAGCACCCTGAAAACCTGGACTCCCTATTCACACTCCAGTTCCCTGAGCCCTTACAGACTTTCACCACATTCTCCACTCGCAATGTCTAACCTCCACCTCACACGACTCTTCCTGCCTCATTCCTGTAGCTTTCTCAACTAGGTCCTGTGCTCCAGCCAATTTGCTGCAGTATATTTTTTAAAGGTAGAAAATAGTACAGAATTGGACCCAGGGATGATGGCTCATGCCTGTAATCTCAGCATTCTGGGACAGTAAGACAGAAGAATTACAAATTGGAGTCCAGCCCAAACAATTTAGCAACTGAGGCTGTCTCAAAATAAAAAATAAAAAAAGGGCTGGGACAGAGTTCAATGCAAAGGTCCTGGATTTAATCCCTAACACATGCACACACGAGTCTTAAAATGCAAAGAAATTGTTTCAGCTTTACATTGATGAGGAAAAGAGTGGATTGTTGAAAAAAATATAATTTTCTATACAAATTCAGTTAGATTTTATAATAATTAGTGCTCACCTAATTCAGGGACTTTGTATTTTCCCCACTGTAAAGCAAGAATGGAACATACTATTAGTTTATAAACACCACTTCTGTGAAAGGCCAGAATCCTGGGAAGATCTGCCCTCTGTGAGTCTAGATTGAGTATTGGCTTATAGTAAGGAGGACTATTAGGGGAGGGAGGTCCATTTCTCCAGGCCATAGTGACCCATTTACCTGGTGCCAATGTCTACCAGCCCCACACTGGGCCAGTGACATTCACAATCCCAGATTACCCCTCCAGTCTGTTGGGGGGAGGAGCTCCTCAAATCCCCATGCTCCAACTGGCCAGAAACTTGACTTTTCAGTGCATGTAACATCTATGGATCTCAGACTCCTCCTCTATAAAATGGTAATAATTTCTGTATCAATGATGAGAAAGCATTTTCTGTCAAATCTTAGGCAAATCTTTTCAAATATGTTACTTATCTACTTATTTGTCTGTTTATGCAGTACTGAGGTGTTCAACTGAGGCAGCACTGAACTATACCTTTAGCTCTTTTTGTGTTTTTTTTCCCCAAGTTTTATTTTGAGACAGAGTCTTGCCAAGTTGCCTAGCTAGCTTCAAACCTGTGTGATTCACCTGCCTCAGCTTCCTAACTACTGTACCTGGGATTACAGGTGTGTGTCACCATGCCTACTATCTTAGTTACTTTTCTTGTCGCTGAAACAAAATCTCAACACTCACTTAAAGTTAAAGGAGGAAAGATTTATTGTAGCTCACAGTTTGTAGAAGCTTTAGTTCACAATTGGCTGGCTCCATAGTAGAGGAGCATCATAGAGGAGAAACAGTTCATGGAAAGCAGAAGGTACCAAAATAGCAAAGAAGCAGCAAGCAATAAACAACAGCAACAGGAGTCCTCTTTCTGCTCTTTCTTTCCTTTTTTCTTTTTTTTCAATGTTTTTGAGACATGGTCTTACTTTGTAGTTCAGGCCACCCCTGAACTCATTATGTAGCCCAGCCTGGCCTTGAACTCATGGCAATCCTCCTGCTTTTACCTCCCAAATGCTGGGATTTCAGGCATGAGCCACTACGCCTGGCTGTTCCTTATATCTTATCCAGGCTACATGTCCTTGGGGTGGAGAGTAGTCACATCCAGGGTGGGCCTTCCCTTTACCCACACCCAGAACTGTGCCAAACCAATTTAGTAATCATACACTTGATTCCAGCACTACACAATCCCAGTGTCACCCACTGTAGACCAAGCCAGTTCTAAAAAACCCCACCTAAGGCTGCGTGAGGCTTTGAGGGAACATCTAGACACAAGCCATAGCACCTGGCTTGAGTTTATTTTTTTAAGTGGACAGGAGAGGGAGGTCCATCTCTTCTGCTGCTCTTCACTACTTAGACCTGTCTGCAGAGCACCCAGCCTAAGTCACACTCAGAGCCTTTGCCCTGCAAGGTCCCCCTACCCCCACCCCCACCCCGCCGGGATCTTCACTGGCACCTCATACAGCTGCTCCTTGGCATTCTTCTGTCCTTTATACCTCTGTTTAGCTCATAGAACAGCATTCCCCTGCCAGGCTCCATCTTATCACCTGTGCCTAGATTCCTCCAGGCCCTTTTCACCATATGAAATTGTGTATTTGTTCTGTATTGACTGCCTGTCTCTCTCAAGAAGAATATAAACTCCAAGTGGAAAAGGGCTTTGATACCTGATGTTTCTGCTGCATGCCAGGAATACAGCAGATGTTCAATAAATCATATCACACGAATGAACAGTACGACATAACTGAAAGAAAGTCACATCAGAAACCTCTGGACAGCTCATGAAGTGCTGCTTAGACATTTTTAAGTCAGTGGATACTGGAGATTGAAACCAGTACTTCCCACCCAGCTACATCCCCAGCCCTGCCCACTTATTTTTCCATTTTGAGACAGGATCTTACTAAATTCCTAAGTTGTTCAGGCCAGGCTCACATTTGTGATCCTCCTGCCTCAGCCCCCCAGACTGCTAGGATTACAGGTGTACACCAACTGGCCCAGCTCAATAGCCATGTGTTGTTGTTGTTTTTGTTTTGTTTTGTTTTGTTTTTTGAGACAGGGTCTCGCTTTGTAGTTCAGGCTGGCTCTGAGCTCACTATGTAGCCCAGGCAAACCTCGAACTCAGCAATCCGCCTGTCTCTGCCTCCTGAGTCCTGGGATTACAGGCATGAGCCACCACGCCTGGCAATAGCCATGTTTTTTAATGTTCACAGAGCATACACAAGGCAGAAGGAAGATGACCAGTTGGTATGGAGAAGGCTCACTCTCTACCCGCAGATTTCTGCCATGAGCCTTGTGGACAGCTAGCCCAAGTTTGTGCTTGTACTGGTTACC
Source organism: Thryonomys swinderianus (assembly GCA_004025085.1). Taxonomy (NCBI): domain Eukaryota; kingdom Metazoa; phylum Chordata; class Mammalia; order Rodentia; family Thryonomyidae; genus Thryonomys; species Thryonomys swinderianus. The sequence goes on along the minus strand of PVIC010034626.1, from coordinate 9,947 downwards.
AAGCATGCTAAACTCTTGTTTCACTCCCTGCACTGGAAAAACACCACCTTTTGCATGAGGTGGCTGTGAATATTAAAGAAAGAAGATAATCCATTTGAGCTCTGCCTCAGTATGCAGGAAATGAGGAACAACACACAGCTGTGGGTGAGGGATCATCACCAACAGCCTTCTAAAATAGTCTGTTCCAGAGCCGGGGATTTAGTTCAGTGGTTCTGGCATCTGCCTCACAAGCACAAGGTCCCAAGTTCTATCCCGCTACCACATACTACAGTCCTGCGTGTGGGGACTCATGCCTGTAATCCCAGCACTTAAGGGCAAGAGGCAGGAGGATTGCTGTTGAGTTAGAGGCTTGCCTGGGCTACATAATGAGCTCAGGGTCATCCTGAACTACAAAGAGAGACCCTGCCTCGAAAAACAACACAGTTTGTTCTTAACTTTGTTCTGGGATGGAACCCACCAACCTCCTCCATCCCCTGGGGGAAATTTACAAAATCTTGATGTCTGGCTCCACCCACCAAGATCCTTATTTAATTAGTCTGGGGTGCAGACAGGACCAGGGAATTTAAGTCTGTCCCCTCTTTCCCACCAGCTTCTCAAGTGCAGCAAGGGTTGAAAAATCACTGTCTTTCAGAACCAGAGCCCAGAGTTAGATTTTGGAATTACAGCCACTTTTCTTTGATGAAGAGTTGCTGGGTAGTTGTTGGGTGCCATGATAACCTCCTGTAGTCCCAGCAATTTAGGCTGATGCAGGAGAATTGCTTGAGCCCATTAGTTCAAGGTCAGCCTGGACTAGGTAGTGGAAGCTCTTTAAAAGATAAAGAGTCCCTGGATAATGTTTCCAAAAACACCCTCCAGTGACTGGATTTCCCTGTGGGGCATTTCCTCTCCCTTCCTACTTACACTCCATCCTTTCTCACATGTGCATTTCACATTATACTTTAAAGAAGAGTTCAGGATCAAGCATGCTTGCCGGCAGGGAGTGTTGATATCATGTAAAGCAATTGTTAGAAACAGTTAATGTGCAGCAGAGCCACGGACAGCTGTAACCTCTGGGAACAGCATCTTATTAAAACACCAGTCAATTAACAGTTAATTGTTACCTGGAACAAGATTCAGAATTCACAGAGGTCACGATTATGAGATGAGAAGCGGCCCAGTCAGGATGTTGGCAGCGGATCACAGACGGACTTAATATGCCCTGCTGCAGGGAAGGTGCCCTTTTATCTTGCACACCCAGGCTTCTCTGGCTTCTCAGGAGCCCTTACCTCACCAGGCTTTCCTCCCTGGGCTCAGCACCCGTGTTAGATCTGAGATGGTTTGAACGACGTTTCCTGGGATAACCAACTAGGCCTTGAATTAGTTCGAATCAATTAACCGTAAACTGTAAACACTTTATATTGGCAACTGTAGAGATAGCAAAGTATTGTGGTCTCAGAGTAAAATAACTCCATCCCAGGTGTCTTGTGAATTATCAGATTTGGAGCCTGCAAAGTACCAACCTGTGTCAAACAGAATCACATACTTCTGTAGTTATGCTTATTAAGAGTGCACGTTCATGCTTTTTCCCTGCATGGTTTCCAATGTGGTTGGAAGCGAAGGCATTTAAAATGCCAGTTGCTGGCTTCAATAAATCATTGAGTTGGGGTGCACACACGCCACATTATTTATCAGAGGTATTTAGATGTGATGAGCTGGAAAGTGATTGAAGAATTATTTTTACCTCTGAAAAAAACTGACCCAAGGGCTTTTGGTAGGCGTTTGATCTCTTAACCAAAGGGAAAAACATAACTTTATTTTCTCTCTCTAACATCCTAAGGAGACACCATGTGGGCTACAGCTCTTGAGAATCTCACCGAAATTAGCTGGATTAAAACTGGAGAGTACAATGCCGGACGTGGTGGCTCACGCCTGTAATCCCAGCACTCGGGAGGCAGAGACGGGAGGATTGTTGAGTTCCAGGCTTGCCTGGGCACCATAGTGAGCTCAGGGCCAGCCTGAACTACAAAGTGAGACCCTGTCTCAAAAAGCAAAAAAACAAAAAAACAAAAACAAAAACAAAAAAACTGGAGAGTAGAAGCCACACACACTCACATACACAGAAACAAATTCTTACATATATAAAAGGATCCAGATTAAATAGTTAGAATAGAATTTTTATTTAAATTTGGATCATGTGGTTCTGAAATGGTGGGGCTCAAACATATGAACCAAATATCACTTTTCCTACTCTGAAAAGACTACTTTATATTGATTTCTATGGGGAAGTTAATTTTAGATTAGGAAAGTATCAAATTATGTAAGGTCACCCAGAGGTCATCCTTGAAAAACTGGCCACAGTGAGCAAAGTGTTTGGGTCTGTTTCATATTACTGACCCTAGAAGGGAACACTATAGCCAGAGTTTTCTTCAATTATTTTTCAGGTTTGAAATATATGAGTTATGCTTCAATTCACTGGGCAATCTGGGGAAACACAATCTTCCAATTCAGGGAATGTTTTAAAATTACAGTATAATCAGGCCTCATTCCTTTAATGCCCAAAAGTTTTCATTTTGAAAATCTGTATAAAAGCATTGCAAAACTTTTGTGTCTCCTCTAACAGCATAAGTGGATTACAATTTGTTGTTGTTGCTTTAGCGCCCTGTGTGGAATGTCTGACGTTCTTGAGCCCCGCCCTGGGGGGGGTGCCAGCCTCTGCATTCTCGTTTCCTTAGTGGCAGCTGGTTCTGACTTGTACCCTCCTACTTCACTGAATACAAACTGTTACTGTCATTCTGTACTCCAGTCCTGTGTGGCACTGGGGACTGAATCCAGGGCCTTAGCACTGAGCTACAGTCCAAGGTTTTTTTTTTTTTTTTTTTCTTATTTTTTAATTGGCTGGGCTTGAAGTTGAGACTCTCTCCTTTTAGCCTCCCAGAGTGCTGGGATTTCAGGCAGTAGCCAACACATCCGCTGCATGTTTTAACCAGTTGTAGATGCGCTGCAGATAGGTTTTCAAAAGTCACAAATTAAATAAAAATCAGGCCTTACTCACAGAAAGTAGAAAGCACCTAAGAAAGGCATTTCAGTCACACAGACATCTGGGGGACCAGAGGGGCCTCTGGTTGTGTTCCAGCTTAGTTTCATTTGAGATGGTGGGGCCTGAACCCCATCCACTCAAAGGGAACACAACTGCACAGGGGTGCTCCTAGAAGGCCCACATCCTGCTGTATCCCTGGGGGCAGCTAGAGCCAGACCAAGGCCCTGAATGCTATTTACTCCTGAGCGATGAAAAGAGCAGAGCTGATGTGCAGGCCCATCTGAGCTCCTCATACCTGTAAAGCTTTAGAGGATCACCTGGTATACGGCAGGTGCTAAATCAGCAGCCACTGAGTCCAACCTGTTGTTTGTTTATAGAAAACAAAGCAAAATAAAACTGGCCATCTGTGGGCAGCACCATGCACGATGCTAACAGCACCATTTCTGCTCTCAAGTGCACAACATACTTCATGTCACTAGCTGTCGTGAAAGTTGATCCTCCTTGGAATGCTTCTGAGTTTTTGGTTTGTCTTGGCAGCACTGGGAATTAAACCCAGGGCCTCCTGCATGCCAGGCTTCTTTTCATTTTCACAGAAGTAAAATTTCTGGACAAAATCAGGAGCTTGGTTAAAGTTCATCTATGAATCAATAATGGCTCGAATTTATACAAGAACTTGAAGGGTTTGTAGCTGTTGCTAAATAAATGTCTTAGTCGGGCAGGATAGCTCACACCTGCAATCCCAACACTGAGGATTGCCTCAAGTTCGAGGCTAGCCTGGGGCTACATAGTGAGTTCCAGGCCAGTCTGAACTACAAAGCGAGACCCTGTCTCAAAAAAACTTAAAAAAAAAAAAGTCTAAATAAATGTCTTTATTTTTATTTTAGCAACCTGACAGTTAATGTAGGGAGTGTCAGACTGTGGCTGTGGCTCAGTGAAAGAACATTTCCCTAGCATACTGGAGGCAGTGGGTTACACACCCAGGTCTGCAAAAAAGACAAAGTAAAGGGGCAAATTTTAATTATTTCTATAGATGAACACACTAAAAGCTTTGCTGTGCCCTTCACAAGCAAAGGTGGGTTAGTACAGAGAAAATACTCTTGTGAAATTCTGTAAAAATACATCTTTCCTTGCACTTCTCTAAGGCAAGTAGTACAGAAAGTTGCTCTGGTCGATAGGACAGATTTTTAAAATTCACAACAGGCTTTCCCTCAATCCTTTCCAACTCGGGCCCTGCAGCAGGGTTCCTAAAAAGAAGGGGGATGAGAAGATGGTGTTCTAACACCCACGAGGTGGTGATCCGAGAACTCACCATCCACATTCACAACTGTAGTTGCTAGTGGCCTTCAGGAATCACACTCCTGGGTACCTCAAAGATATGTTCGGGGAATGTGCCATGTGGGAGACACAGGCTCAGTATGTACACCTGGATACTGGGCACGACAGAGCCGTCTGGGCCAGTGAGATAAGGAATGTCCCGTGCTGTATCTGTGTGCATTTCCAGAAACATAAGGAGGTTGAAAAGATGGCAAACAAACTCTATCTCTTGCTTACCTACATACCTGTTACCACCTTCAGAAACCTATAATTAACACATATGAGTCATAACTACTGTCACATAAAATTATAAAGTCACACACAATTTAATAATAAACTCATTCCCAAATTAACTTCAATTTAGGCACATTAGTTATCACCACGCCCCTGATATCTTCAGCATGGATCACCTACCTGAAAGGGGATCTCCAATATTGTCTGGAAAGCCATTTTCTTCTCCCTTGAAGAAAACAAACATGACCTCCATTACCACATGTGAATGAGGAATGATGGATCTGAAGAACAGCACCTGAGCGGGAGAAGTGAGCTATATGTGCTTCTGAGAGATCAGCTTTGGGTCATTAGCTCTCTGGGCTGTGTCCCGGTGCTTAGAGCAGAGCCTTGGAGAAAAACAGTCCAGAAATGTTTGTGAAATCCATGTGTCCTGTTTAAAACAGTGTATCAGTGTGCAACTATGTACCACTGTTTATTCTCATTTTACAATATGAGTTATTTTATGTTATTTCCAGTTCACTGTCATTTTAGGTAACAATGGTTCCCCTTATTTAATGTACTGATTGACTTGAGTATATACTGCAAAGAAGCTAAAAGAACTGAAGAAGCAACATCCAAAACCCTGCAGAAGGGACTGGGGATTTAGCTCAAATGGTACTGCATTTACCTTGGAATCACAAGGGCCTGAGTTCAATCCCTAGTACCACCAAAAACAAAACCCTGCAGAAGCACTGCCTGTTCTTATAACCAAGACCAGCTGTTGTGTGCAAGGTGGGAGTGTGGGGTATACATATCCATATGTGTCAGTCTTAGCACACTTGTGCTTCTGCAAGCCATATCATCTTAAAATACCTAAAATTGCCTCCATCAGCTAGGGTTGCCTCTTTCATGGCACAAGGGGCACCTACAACAGAGGCTGATAGCTTCAGTCAGGTCCCCACTAGCGCAGGCCTCCCCTCCCTACTGGCCTTCAGAAGTACCTACTGGCTTAGCCCAACTCTAGAAGTCTATAACTCTCAGGCCTCTGAGAATGTTACCTGTCAGGAGCCATTCTACATAATTTTGGGGAAAATAATCATTTCACAATTAAATTATGATTATAGCTGTCTAAGGCTTCAATAGTTCTGAGATACTATGATGCTCAAGGGCAAGATTACATCAGCTGAAGACATCCTGGTTCTTTGAGAACCTAGCTAGGAATACAAAAAGAGAACAGATTTCATCCGAGGAGGGGCAAATTCCTTATCTGCTTAATTTATCCCACCTATTGTTGTTAGAACTTTTTGCTTATTTCACCGTCCTAATCAACATAAACTTGGGTTTGTGCCTGCCTTGCAAGCTCAGGACCCCCCCCCACATACATACATACATAAACATCAGCTCCTCATCAACATAACATCCTCATCAGATAGGATTACCACTGCTCTCTGGGACATCTGATACTTCCTTTGATTAGAAAAATCTTATCAATTTAGGATTATTGGCACTCTCTGAGGCATCTGATACTCCCTATGAACCCAATAAACAGCGGCACACTTGAAGGGTTTTCCTTTTTCCACCCGGAGGCACTGACCTCCCCACTCCAATATACTGTTAAACTACACAAGACTCTATTATCTCTTTTTTAAAACTCTTTACCCCTCAACATTCTCCTTGCCAACCAGTTAGAAGATTGCTTGAACTCAGAGAGTCACCCTTCATTAAAGAAGTGCTAACACCACAATGTTAATGTGTTTTATGAATTTTCAACAGCTGTCATTCAGTCTTCTAAGAAGTCTTTCTCTTCAGCATAGGCCTCTCAATTCCCAGTCTCAGCAGTGGATACACCATTTGTCTCATCACAAATCTAATCGTTTTTCTTCTTTCATCCTCACACATGGCATTCCCTGTCTTAACTAGATGTTCCACCCTAACAAATCTAAACAATTCTTGCTTTGGTTTGAGTCCCCTTCCCTGCCATCCACTATCTACTGGACCAGCATCACAAGGACAAAACCCTGTGCTTATCAAAATTAATACAAGGTCGCCGGGTGTGGTGGCTCACACCTGTAATCCCAGCACTAGGGAGGCAGAGGCAGGAGGATTGCTGAGTTCGAGGCTTGCCTTGGCTACATCGTTAGCTCAGGGCCAGCCTGAACTACAAAGCGAGACCCTGTCTCAAAAAACAAAAAACAACAAAAAAATTGGGGCTCCCAAAATTAATACAAGGTCTTCTCATTTCCTTGAAGTTCTATTTTCTCCTCACATTTCACTTACTCAGGTAGGGGTATGTATATGAGAGGATATTCAGAGACACACTGAAGGAGGCAGAAATAGATGAGAGAGACACACAAATATGAGAGATAGAAACAGAGAGAGAAAGAGGGAGAAAGAAGGAGAGAGAGAGGGAGGGAGAGAGAGAGAGCCAACTAGTCAGGTACCTTCTACAGGAGTAGCAGTGTCTTTCTACAATCTTGCACATTTGCAAAGTCAAAAAAAAGAAGGCTAAGAGTCAGGGCCATACCCTTGACCTGCAGGCCACATAGACCTGGCTCTTCATTCCTGCAGGAATGGGCAGGTTCACTCACTCTTATCAACACAGTCAGTTTGGCTCATTGAATTGGAAACCTGGGCCTTAGGAACAGAGCAGAAACCTTGGGGCACATCTTGGAGAGGCACAGATATTAGCACTTGATAGATTGTGTGATATCTTGAGGTCCCCGCTAAAACACAACACTTTCCATGCAGACAAGCACATTCAACTTGATTTCTTATAACCTGGAGAAAAATTTCCCCAAGTCAATGTGTGGCCAAAACCATGGTTGTGACGCAGACAGGGAATGTGACTCAGTGCTACTGCGAATGCAGAAGATGGCATTTAGATCAATGTCTAGAATCTGTGTTCTTGGCTCTATTATAATTTGGTGGCACTGTTTTGGTTACTGTTTAATAGTGAAATCAGAGAAGACTTACTTTTGTGGTTTTGCCAAAACCAGCCTTGTGCATTCATTTGACACTCATCGGTTAAGCAGCTAACATACACAAGCCTCCATGCTGGAACTATGCAGAAAGGCAAAAGGATGTGAGCCCTTGACCTTGAGCCTGTTCTCAGAGAGCTGGGTCCTTAAAGACCACAATAGTAAAAGGCAAGGAAGAAGATGCTGAGCTTTGATAGGGAATGCAGATGGAGTGAGAGGCAGAAGTCTGTGCCCACAAAGACCATCAGAGGCGATTTCTCTAGACACAGAGCTGGAAGAGGGCTCTGGTACCCACAGGAAGGGATATTTAGCCACAGGCTGAACAAGATATGGGGAAGCCAGGGTCTCTCTGGGACACTTTGTCACGAGCAAAGGCAAGGATGGCAGCAAGAGGAAAAAGGGACAGGAAGTGGCCTGGGGCCCTCCTGGAGCTGAATTCCATGTCACAGAAAATGGGAGTCATGAAGGGCTCTTGTCAGAAGCAGGCACCTTAGGACCCGTGGGCTGCAGAGCGCAGAACCCATCAGGGGAGGGGCAGGGAGAGCGACTGCAGAGACCTAACTATTCAACTGCTGCAGCCCAGGAAGGACAAGAAAGCAGGCTCCACAGGAGTCCTAGACAAGACCAAGTAGCCAGGCCTCTCAACACGCCTGAGATCCTCAGGGCAAGGGAGTGTGTGGGACAGCGTGGCGTCCCAAGCAGCAGGTCAGATAGAGGATGCAAACCCAGAAGGTGACAATCTTATAGGGCACCTGGACAGCCACATTTTGGTGGCAGCCGAAGGAAGAAAAAAAGCAAGCAGAGAAAGGAGGTCAGGGACAAGGAAGAAGAGGGGACATTCACACTAAGAAGCACAGGAGGGCACGAGGTCTGAGGGCCAAGTGACCTCCAGATTTAGGACAAGGCAATGGCAGCAGCCACTATGGGCAGTGGAAGCAAAGCCAATGGGCCCCAGAGGGGTGGCAGAAAAGCACACATGCAACTGTGTCCGCTGGAGTACCACCAGCAGGCCCAGCCCTTTGTTCTGCCTGTTCTGTCCTGTCATCTGTCAGCTCAGCTCAGTTGTCCCTTCCCCCATGGGCCCCTGCGCACCTGACCCCATGCCATGCCTTGGCCACTGCCTCCCAGGCGCTGTCCCATTATGCTAAGTGAAGTAAGTCAGCCACAGAACGGTATGACACTGTTCACACAGGTACCCAGAGTGGTCAGACTTACCCAGACAGCAGGATGGACGCTGGCAGCACCTGAGAGAAGAGGGAAAGAGCCACAGTTTGGGACGATGAAAGTTCTGTGGTGGACATGGTGATGGCTGCACGGCAAGGGGAACAGACTTTATGCCACTGGGTTGTACAGTTAGAAATAGTTGAGATGCTAAATTTTACATTATGTGTACTTTACCACAGTATTAAAGAAGAATGACAGAAAAAGTGCTCCCATCAAACAACAAGGGCAAGGAAAGACAGGTGTTTTGGGGAGCTCTGCAGCCTGGGGGAGGTGGCCAAACACTGTCCGGAAGGTCAGCTGAATGCATGTGAATAGCACTTAACAAGGGAGAGAAAGGGAAACGGCAGCATCTGCAAACAAGACTAATCAATGGCCTTAAATGCATGTCACGGATTTAATCATGTAACTCATAAGGTTTGGTCGGTTTGTCCCCAAGGATTCATGCATGGGAAGCTTGGCTGCCAGTGCACTGGTGTTGACAGATGACGGGCCTGGGAGAGCCGAGAGGGACTTGGTCTCAAGAGGGCCTAAGGTAGTTCGCCGGGACTCTGGTTACTCCTCTCAAGAGCACAGTTACAAGAGCAAGGCTCTCTGGCCTCCCGCTTACCACATCTCTCCCTGTCTCAAGGCCAATGCCATTAACCCTAGCCAGAGGCCATGTGCATCAGCCATCCAATCAAGGTCTTCCAGCCTCCAAAACTGTGAGCTAAACACACCTCTTTTCCTTACAAAGTACTAGCCTTTCAGATTTGTTATAGCAATGGAAAACAGACTGACCCATGTTCGCATTTGGACAGTTTGTCTACCCTAAAATATGATGTTAAATTCATTCAACTCTGGCTGGAATGAGGTTCTCATTTAATTGGGGTTTAATTGAAAAAAAAATTTTTTTTGAGACAGGGTCTTGCTTTGTAGTTCAGGCTGGCCCTGATGCTCACTATGTAGCCCAGGCAAACCTCAAACTCAGCAATCCTCCTGTCTCTACCTCCCAAGTGCTGGGATTACAAACATGAGCCACCACGCCCCAGCACTGTGGTATGTGGTACTGATTGCTGGTGGGCGTGAGTCACCACACCCAGCATTGTTGTGATTACCAGGATTGAACTCAGGACTTTGCACTTGCGAGCCACTGAGCTAAATCTCTGGCCTAGAATTGTTTTTGCTTTTTTTTTTTTTTTTTTTTTTTTTTTTTTTTTTTTTTT
>PVIC010034625.1:0-19492 GCA_004025085.1 Thryonomys swinderianus | reverse complement strand
TCCTGTCCCTGCCTCCCGAGTGCTGGGATTACAGGCGTGAGCCACCACGTCCGGCATTGTGGTATACGGTGTTGATTGTTGGTGGGCGTGTCTCCATGCCCAGCATTATATGTGGTTACTGGGGATCGAACTCAGGACCTTGCGCTTGCAAGGCAGACACCGGAACCACTGAGCTAACCCTCCGGCCCGATCCATTTTCTTCTTATTTCACAGTACCTATTATACGTATTCTTTGGGTACTTCTTTGTGTGTGTTTGAATGTTGTCTTGTGACCACTACTAATTTTGGTGATAAAACCAATGGATACTACAGAAAGGGATGAACATGGCTGTTATTTATAAAAATATTAAAAAGGGACTGGGAGTGTAGTTCATTGGTGCCATGCTTGCTTGTCAAATCTAGGAGGATATTCTCAATTCAAGGTGATCACTTCAACATTCCTCTAGTTTTCCTTAGAAAAGGTCTAATTACCTTGGTTTCAGAAAAGATCCAGTATTCTAAGGTTTGGGCCCATAAGGTCTAACAGCCTCCAACTACCCTAGACATCTTTATGTCTTCAAATCTAAAGCAATCTCCTTCTACACTTATACTTGCCTCCCTTTTGTGTAGAATATTCCTTTTAAGCCAGTTTCCAGATGTTTTTGATATTGGAATCTTCTCATCACCTTGATTGTTTGCATTTTTTTCTTTACAGAGAACACTTCTCCCTAGACCATCTGAAAACCAGTCCCACAATGTGTGCTCCTTCTCCATTCTGTCTAACTCTCCCATAGCTGGTAAGAGCCTGTGCTTCTCTGGTCTAGCTCTCTCTTTTCCTTACCTGACCATGGCCTCACCTTGGGACAATGGGTATTGACTCAAATTTCATTTCTAGTAGTCCTGCTTTTAGTCTTATCAGCACATACCATGCTTGCCTTTGTGCTTTGGCTGTGTGCACCAAAGCCAGGCAGAGGACTCTGAAAGGTGGGTTGCATTTTCCCAGAAGTAGTCTCAGTAGGCCCTCTGGGCAGAATTTTTCAGTTCAGCAGACTATCTGCTGTCCACCTTCTGTGTGTAGTGTTCTATCAAACATTTTATGAGTAGATACGTTCTTGGAGTAAATAGGTCACTCTTTGATGAGTCTGTAGATTAATCAGGACCCCTGCACTTTGTGATTTTTGCTTTTTTCCCCCCCTGCACTTTGAAGTGCATTTTAAACAGTGAGAGTGTAAATAGAATATGTACTATGTGATTTGTCTTTTTAATGTGCTATGGCTTTCTCTCATGCTTACTTTTTTTTTTTGAGGCAAGTTCACTATGTAGCTCAGACTGGTCTTGAACTATGTAGCCTAGGTTGTCCTCAAACTTGTGGAGATCCTCCTGCCTCAGCCTCCTGGGCTCAGGGATTAAAAATGCAGGGATTAAGATTACAGGCATGTGTCACAATGCACAGCTTTCATGCTTACTTTTCAGCTGTGAAGACAGAGATAAAACCAAATTGCAGTGGCAGAGTCTTGGTCCAAGTTGGGTGCATTGATTGTGTTTAAGTTCACTGTAGGGTCTTGTCACAAAAGGCCAGTCCCAGGAGCTAACAATGGTGACTATAGACTTTCAGCAGCTCCTGAGAGGCACAGTGGTGCTACAAAGGCAGGTCTCAGACCTGCAGTCCCTGTTGAGCACCTGGATGACTTTTGATTTCCCAAGTTAGCAAATATTTGGAAAGTTGTGTGGTTTCTCTGATCCTATCTGCATCTATGAAGGAAACCTGCTGCAGCTCCACTGTGTACTCGAAAGGCATAAGCAGGCCAAGTTGATGTGTCTGCCTTTGTCTTCCCCTCACAGGGAGAGGCTCGTTCCGGCCCATCCAGTCTTCTCTCACCAAAGCAGCCCTGTCTCGGCCAATCGTACCCAAGGTCCTTCCATCCCAGGCCACAAGTCACCTGGCCAGTGAGTCTATAACCTTCACGGTGATAGCTACTATGTAGTATTTTCTTCTCCAAACTGTAATGTCTCATTAACCTTTAAAGAGAACATCAAAACTATTGGCTCTTCCATTGACGTGAGGAGTGGACGGGAAGCTGTCCTGAGCTTTCTCCACACACATCATGAGGTATCATGGTCCAGAGGTTTGAAATAATGCTTCTCTTGCCAGGTGCAATTGACCTAGCAGCTCAAAGTGCTGGCATCATTCCTGAAAGCCCTTTACCAGTCTTGGAGACCGAGGGCTTATCTGGCATCTCTCCACTGTCCTCAGATGAGGTGACAGCTACCATCTCAGGTCAGGACTCCATTGGACCCCACCAGAATGGAGACCCTGTCCCTACCTTGGGGGTGAGTGTGTTCAGAAGGGCTTTTTTGTATACCCCAGGCCAAGGAGCTGCTGTTATGCTGGATCCACCTTTGCTTATGGTGGGCTTAGGTCTAAAGGATTAGTGGAGCCAGGGAGGCCAAGGTTCAAATGAGTGCAAAATAAAGCAAGTCAAAGGCCAGGCTTGCTGTGTGGGTTAGGAGAATCCAGACCTAAGACACATTGATCTGAAGCAGTTGTGTCTCCCTGCCCAGGGGTTACTGAGCACTTTATGCATTTGGGTGAAGAATATGCTCATGGCCCTAAGCACCTCTCTTTCATAATTCTCCACGTGGTCAGGTTTCTTTGCCCATTTGGAAACTACCTGGGAAGAGTGTGCAAGTTGGCCCTGTAGTAGACGGGGGAGGCTTGTCTGTCTCAAATCACAACACTGAGTTTTTAATGGGACTTAAGTTCTCACTTTCTTTTTTTTTTTGAGACAGGGTCTCGCTTTGTAGTTCAGGGTGGCTCTGAGCTCACTATGTAGCCCAGGCAAGCCTCAAACTCAGCAATCTTTCTGTCTCTGCCTCCTGAGTGCTGGGATTACAGGTGTGACCCACCATGCCCTGCAAGTTCTCACTTTCAAACAGCAGAAATGTTTAAGTGAAAATGATAGCATAGCTTTTTCAGCTGGGTGCATGATCCATTGCCTATACCTCTGGTGATGAGAGGCCAAGGTGACTAAACATTTCTTTCTCTGGAGCTCATTTAGATGGACAGTTGGGTACAGTTCTGGTACATCATGTGTGGACTGCTCACTGATTTTATGATGTTCTTATAGGGTACAAGCAACCCATTCATCAATGTCCCCCCAGCACCGGAGCAGGAGCCAGTGGCGGACAGTTTCCAGGTAGAATATCATTTTGGGCTGCAGAGCAAAATAGCTACCTCAGGACCCCCTCCAGTGCCGAGTCGCTGTTCTCCCTGGTTATAGACAGGCCTTGGTGCTCATTAGTTCTTTTTACCTACTCCCGCTGAATGCATCAGCTCAGCTTTCTTCCTTTATTCAGACTCAGGACTGGTTCTGGGCCTTCAGCTGGTAGTTTGCCAGTACCTGCTCTCTGCCTTTGTTTCTCTAGTTGAACCACTAGTGGCAGTGGAATCAGACCTAACACACCTTAGCCTGCCCTTCTGTCTCTCCTCTTGAAAGTAGTTGGGAGGAGAGATTCCCTGATTGAATTCCTCACTTGAAAATATGAGAAGATCCCTATACCCACTGCAGCCACCAAGCTCTGAGGCTGATTCTATTTGAGACTATTTTGGTTTCTCAGGGACCACTTGTATCTGAACAATACCTGTCTCCCAGCAGAGTTCATCTGTTCTCTCCTTGTCTGAGCTGCCCAAAACTCCTCTCCAGAATGGTCTGTGCACAGCTCTATCCTCATCAGAGGGCTCCAGCACCCGGCTCTCTCCGCCTAATGTATCTGCACTGCTGGACATCTCTCTGCCTGGCCCACCTGAGGATGTGCTCTCACAGGGAGAGCCTGCAACACAGATCAGTGACTCCATCATTGAGATTGCGATAAGCTCAGGCCAGTTTGGTAAGACCTGTGGTCTAGCATACCCTTTCTGGCACCAGATTCCCCCAGGACATGGCAGTCAGACATGCCTTAAGGGGGCCTGGCCTGCTAAGTATTTGCCAAATGTACTGGGAATGTTTCTGTTCAGTTTTTATTTTTGAGCATTGAATATCTGTCACTGACAGGGTGCTGCTACTGCCTGGCTCACCCAGGGAGGGTATAGCCAGAGAACATACATGTGGGTTGAGTCTAATGGTTTGATAGGGTTGCTTTTTTTTTTTGAGACAGGGTTTTGCTTTGCAGTTCAGGCTGGCCCTGAGCTTGCTATGTAGCCCAGGCTAGCCTTGAACAGTCCTCCTGCCTCTGCCTCCTGAGTGCTGGGATTACAGGCCTGAGCCACCACGCCCAGCATTGTGGTGTGTAGTACTGATTGTTGGTGGGCGTGAATTACCACTCCTGGAATTGTGGTATATAATTACTTGGGATTGAACTGAGGACCTTGTGCTTGCAGGGCACACACCAGAAACACTGAGCTAACTCCCTGGCCCAGAATTGCTTTTAATTGTTAGACAAGAGCAGGATGGCCCATGGTGGGTCATCAGGAATGCTTTCCTGCTTGATTGCAGATGGCAGATAGCCTGTGGGTTTTGCAGTGCTCAACACATAGCCCCATTTATAACTGTCAAGGTCTTGGACCCACTCACTCTCCGTTCCTTGCAACTAGTATGACTGTCGCTCAGTAGTGTGAGTCAGGCCATTGATTCAGACAAATGTTAATTTTCAATGATTGACATACAGCCTGAGTCGAGGCACCATTGCATTTGAGCCTGTTTCTGGGCTGAAGATTGGGAACACTGCATACCGCACAGTGCTATGGCAGACTTTATGGAGATATTCAGCGTGGAGGTCTGGGCACAGGCCTCGCTCCGTCTGTGGAGCATGCTGTCATTGCTATATTCTGCTTCACGTCCTTCCTATAGCAAAAAAGCCATCTAAGGCTCCACTGTCCTTGTCTGTAGACCTTACCAGGATGAAGTTGGGGTCCAGTGAAGCTGGACCTAGTTAGCAGTACACAACACCGCCACCACTGCTCCCTTCTTCTGGAAGTGTCTCTGACTCAGGGTTTTGATTGGCAGGTGAAGGAGTCCCTCTTTCTCCAGCAAAGCTGAATGGCAGTGATAGTTCCAAGAGCCTTCCCTCTCCATCTAGTAGCCCCCAGCCTAACTGGATTGCCTCTCCCACCCACGACCCCCAGTGGTACCCCAGTGACTCCACGGACTCCTCACTTAGCAGCTTGTTTGGTGAGTATCTAAGGAGAATCTCCTCTCCCAGACCAGCAGAGAATTGTGTCTGGGAGACCAGGGCTCTGTGGCCAAACTGCACAAGGACTGTTGAGTATTTGTTCCACAAGTGATTATTTTATTCTGATTTTTTTTTTTTTTTTTTTTTTTGGAGACAGGGTCTCGCTTTGTAGTTCAGGCTGGCCCTGAGCTCACTATGTATCCCGGGCAAGCCTCGAACTCAGCAATCCTCCTGTCTCTGCCTCCCGAGTGCTGGGATTACAGGCGTGAGCCACCACGCCTGGCACATTTTATTCTGATTTTTTTAAAAATTTTTTTAGGTATAACTTGTACAAAATGCACAGATTTTTAGTGTTTAGTTCCCAAAGGGGACAGAATATTCCTGTCACTCACGTAACTTTTGGTGCCTTCTCCAGTCTTACCAGCTAGCCCCAGCCCCTGCCTTCTTGGCTCCCCTCAGGTCTTTGCTCAGTCAGGAGAAAGAAATTGGCTGTCTTTGAATGCTTAGGTTCTCTTTTTTCTGTAGTCACTAAGATATTTTGAAATAGATTTTACAGTAGTGTGTCACATGCTCAGCCACACATGGGAAGCACATATGATGTGCCTGTCCTCCCCCACCTGTTTGCTCTCTGGGCACCAGGTGTTAGTATGAGGGAAAGGGCATGCCAAAAATGTCACACACTGCTACTATTGCTTGCATAGGAAGCACTTCTATTCAAATATCTGAAGTTTTGTAGGATGGTGAATGTTTAGAGATAGTTAATTGACAGGTGGCCTCAGGGAAAGGGATGATGCATACACGGTGAACTTGGTTAGCCACAATTGCAAGGCTTGTATCTGTTGACCCAGGAGGACTGGGGGGCTCTGAGTCTGAGTTATGAAAGGGGACCAGCCCCCTGTGACTGGTTTCTTTGGTCAAATGTAACAGTGCAGATGTAAATGCAAAGTCACATGCAAATCATGTTGGAAATAGCCTTAGTGTCTATCAGTGAAGGAATTAAATTTTTGTTTGTGCATGGGTAGCAACCAAATAATATAGCACTTTAGAGCCCCCAGATGACTGATGGACAGGCAATTACATGAGAAAAGTCAGTCATAGTATGATGGTGTCATCTAAGCCCTTTAGGCAAGATGAGAGTGAAAGGCCTGGAGGGGCTTGGCCTGGCTGCCTGCAGCTCTCTGTATCTTCCCTGGGCTCAGGGTGTTGTCTTTGGCATTCTCTGTGCAGCCAGCTTCATCTCCCCAGAGAAGAGCCGAAAGATGCTCCCAACTCCCATTGGATCCAATAGTGGCACTTCCTTGCTTGGCCCCAGCTTGTTGGATGGAAACTCACGGGACTCTTTTGTGTCCAGGTCCTTGGCTGATGTTGCAGAGGTAAGTGTACTGCTATGCCCCTGAACTTGATTGCCCACCCTGTCCCAGAGTGTCTGGTTCTTTCTGAACTCTGTGCATTATAATAACTGTTTGCCAGCAGGTGACATCAGGAGACAGCATGTACAAATCTGGGTCTCTAACCTCTTAAGATCTGCTAACTGAAGTCAACAGCAGACCTTAAGTATCAACTGGCCCCAAAGGCATCAGTATCTGGGAAGCCCTGAAGTCAGGGTGGAAAGTGGGGTCTCTGAAGGTAAGCAGAGCTTAGTTGGATCACGTTCTGTCCCTCTTCAGCTCTGTGACCTCAGGTTGCCTTCATTTGCTAATGCCTGAGGTACAGTGCTATTGTGGGAGATGAAGGGGTAATTGTAAAAGACTCTGTCATCACCGTCCCATCCTGGGAACAGAAGAATTCAAGCATCATTTTCATGGTGCTGTATTGCCGACATGGCCCATGGAGCTTAAGATGAGTTCTGCAAAAGGGCCCTATCTGGTCTCTTTCGGTACCTCTCCCACATTTAGCTAGTGATAGTAGGAGTTACACTACGGCAGTGTTTGATATGAAGTCAAGACTTTGGGGCCAGAGTTCTGTTCCTTTTGCCCTTGGATAGGCTGGCTACTCTTACAGCCACCAAAATGTCCCTCATATTTTTCCTGTGTGTTTGTGTCCAATCTGCCCTGCAGGGCCACTGCTGGTGAAGGAAGTCAAGACCAATGCATTTAACTGTGCTTTGAGGGCAGAGCCTTAGTTGCCGTAGAGAGACTTGACCAGAATGTTCCTAAAGGGAGCAGGGCAGGGACGAAGTCTAGAGTGCTGCTTGGATGGGCTTAGGCCTGTTGTCATATTCCTGGAGCAGCATTTCCCATGCTGGTCCCCAGGCTTTCGGGGCCTTGGCAGGTATTGTGCAAGGTTCTTTAGTAAGGCACTTGAGAGAAACCTTGAGTCAACAACAATCCAAAACAACTCTTTCTGATGGGCTCCTCAGCTTCTCACGACCTGTTTATTGTGTATCTGAAAATAGTAAGCTTATGGAACAACTTTGGAGAGTTCTGAGCAGCCCACAATACGATTGAAAATTTTAGCCTGGGCAGGGATTTAGCTTAGTGGTTCATCTGCCTCGCAGGTACAAGGTCCCAGGTTCGATCTCTGGTAACCACATACTGCGGTGCAAGATGTGGTGACTCACACCTATAATCCCAGCACTCGGGAGGCAGAGGCAGAAGGGTTGTTGTGAGAAGGGTTGTTGTAAGCTTGCCTGGGCTACATAGTGGGCTTATGGCCAGCCTGAATTACAAAGCCAAGGCCCTATCTCAAGAAAAAAAAGAAAGAAAATTTCAGCCTATATAAATGTAGACACTGTAACGTAATGACTTCCTCACAGTGCATTCCTCAAACCCATTTAGCCAGTCTTTATTCACAGACACTTGTCATATAACTGTTCCATAAGAAAAGTTGCTTTCTGTTTCCATGTTATTGTGGACACTCTTAAGTCCCCAGCTCCTCTGGAAAAGATCTCCAAAAACATTTTGGAGTTAGGAATACAGAATCTCACCTCCATCGCAGGACCCCAAGTCAGAGTTTGCATTGTCAGACAGCTTCCAGGTTGACGTAACGCATGTGATAATGAGCTTCATGGAACACTGTCCATAGCAAATAACATAAAAACATGTTTAGCAGGCTGGAGATTTAGGTCAGTGGTACTGTGCCTGCCTCACAAGTGCAAAGTTCCAAAGTCAGTCCCTGGTATGGAAAAAAAAAAAAAACACAAAAAACCCCTCAAATTTATCAAAAGGTCTTCCTGAGAACTCTGTACTTAAAATCACCATTGAAAGAATTTTTAAGTGTTTGGAAGACTCCTCCATATTTACAAGAAAGATCTGAAATACGTTTGGTTGAAACAGTCCGATGATAGGACTTGAATAACAAGTAATGGGTAAGGATTTGATGGGAGAGATGGAGCTCAATTGGGCACAGACTGATAAGGATGGAACCTGCTGACAAATATTAGAAGGATGAAGGCCACTATTTGCTCTACTTCAGAAAGCTAATTTTGTTGACATTTCCTATAATAAAGTGTTTAAAATTCAGTTCATGCCATACCTCTTACTCAGAGTTTTTGCAAAGGCTTTTCATTCATTCACTATGACATATCATTTATTAATAGATGTGTATTTGTGGTCTCCTCTGTGGTCAGTGCTGCTACAGTCACTGAGTGAACAAAACAGAGGCCTCTGTCTTCCTGCCTCAGGAACAGTGAAGACCAGTAATGCCATGTGTTTGCTCCTAGGATAAAGTCTTAGTCCCTGAGGCTCTCTCATAGGCCCTATCTTCTTCCTCATCTTCATCTTACTGCCTTGTTCATGATCTTGTGCCACTATTTTGTATTTCTGGAACAGCTGCAACTTGTGCCCACCTCAGGCTCTTTGTACTTGCTATTTTTTCTGAAAGGAATATTCTTTCCTTATATGTTCATGTGATTCAGTCCCTCACCTGTCCAATTCTGGGTCCATGGAGACCCCCTTCCTGACTTTATTCCATTGCAAACTCTGCTTCTGTTCTCTTCAGGCTCTTTATTGAGCTTTGATGTTCATGAATATTGTTTGCTTGTATATGAACTGTTGATGTCCCCTGAACTCCAGCTCTCAGGAGGGAAGCTGCCAATACTCTGATCTCACTCACCAAACTTGTCAAGTTTCCATTGGCCACTCCAGAGTACTTGCACAAAGAATGTGTGTTCACATCACAAAGGGATTTCCACTGAGCACTGAGTTCCTCCACTGATGTTCCCACCTTATTAGCCAGTTACCTTCAGTCCAATGGCATGGCAAGCCAGCCACTAGCTGACTTGGTCTTCCCTTTTCCCTCTGTTCTGCAGGTGGTGGATTCCCAGCTGGCGTGCATGATGAACGAGAACAGCATTGATTATATATCTCGGTTCAATGACCTGGCCCAGGAGCTGTCCATCACCGAGCCTGGCCGCCGAGAGGCTCTGTTTGATAGTGGTGGAGGCGGCCCTTCTGTCGGGGACCTGTCACAGTGACTGCGCCTTGTAGGGAGGGTATCCTGGAGGCTGTAGGGAAGGCTTAGTGTGCTAGCTGTCCTCACCTGTGGCAGATAAAATCCTCTTCAAGTCAGAGAAAGAAGGCAAACCCAGAATCCCCAGAAGACTGTCTCTGGACCCCATGGTGTGCAGCATGGGAGAGCAGCTGTCCCAGTCCCATCCCGGCAAGCAGGGACCATAATGAGCTGAGCGAGCTTGACTTCTGAGAAGGGCCAGTGTCAGGAATGGCCCCATTTTCCATCCTTCTGAAACTTGTGCTCTGCTTGGCTGTCCTACACTGGCTCCACTATGGCATTGGGTACCTCAGCAGGCTTCCTTTCAAGAAGGGTGTGCCTTGCCCTAGTTGTTGCATCCTGGGAGCTGTAACCTAAAGGTGATTCTAGGGTGTTACTTTCTTTCTGACATCCTTTTGGCCAACTTGGTCATCGTGTTATGGTGCAGAGGGAGACAGTGGGTATATGCTGGGGTCTTGTATTGCAGTGTCCACACCTTGAGACTGCAAACACTTCAGTGGATTCCCTAATCATGGCCCAGAGAAGGGTGCCAGGGCAGTATAACCAGAAATTTTGTTCTGACTGACATAACAGGCATGGGAAAGGGAATCATGTCTTGTGCATTTTGCGTGGATGATTTTTAGGATCCTGCTAAGCTGGTTGAAAATGTTTTCTTGTTTTTAAGAATTAGACACACACAAGGAAGAACAGTATCCTCTATCTGGTTTCCTTGCTATGAACCTATGCAATTTCATCCTAGATGATGTTTTTCTCCCTACCAGGCTCACCACAAAGGACTAATACAAGTACAGACAAGACTTTCCTTCTACCTTCTGAGCTTTTCATGGGTTACTGTTTGGCACCTGAGACAGATCTGCCTCTGTAAGGAAGGCTTTGTCTTCCTCCTTTTACTGTTGTTGGCTGAGTGTATGCTTCACACATACAGTTAATCCCTCACATGTGCCTTTGTCTCCACTGCTCAAGTTGCTTAGCAAGGATTTAGATGTTCAAGTGTAGTCACAGTTCACCAACTCATGACCTTCTGGTTACTTGCATCTGGAAACCCATGGTAACCAGCTGTTAGAACTGTAGGTAGTCCAGCATCCAGTGTTTCCCTAGAAGGGGCCAATGTGGGCTCCATTTTCTTCTCAGCCTAAGGAGATCTACACACACAAATCACCAATTGTATTTCATGTGGCAGTAGTGTGGCCAAGTGATCCCCATGTTGCCCTCTCATTTGTTCACTTTTTACCCAGGATTGTCATTTCTAACTCACCTGAACCTGCTACTCCCTCTGCTTCCCTCCTCTATTTGCATGTTTCCCCTTAAAGCCAGATGCCACCCCCACTGTCTTCTGTCTCAATCTGCAGTGAAGATTGAGTCAGTGTCCAAGGAGGAGGAAAAGTGTCTGGTGTAGACCTCATTTCTGTCATCTCACTGCTCTCACTCTATAAACCCCAGGCATCAGTGGGAATAAAAAGGACAACAGCTCTAGACAGCAGCTTCCTTCTTTTGCCTCACACATTCTTCTTGGTGCTTCCCTCCTCCAGACCACCCCCGCCCCTTTTGCACTACTAAGAGGTTGAACACAGGCCCTTCACTCTGAGCTACTTTCCCAGCCATTTCATTTCATTTTATAGACAGGGTCTAAATTGCCCAAAGATGGGCTTGAACTTGTGATCCTCCTGTTTCAGCCTCCCAGAGTGCTGGAATTACCAGTGTGTACCACCATGCCCTGCTCCTCTAGTCTTGAAAGTGTATACTACAGCTCCCTGACTCCTCGGAGTCCCTAAGTTCTGAAGGGATGAGAACAGGAAAATGACACCACTTCATTAGGAGATAGCCATGTTTGAACTAGGATATCATCTTTTGTGCATAATATCAGCTTTCTGAAGTTAGCACCGCAGTGAACTGAAGATTTCCACATCTCTCTGGTCTCCAATTGGTTAAGATACTAGGCTGAGTTTGCAACTGCTAACTTTCTTACACTCTCACAGACTGGGGTTCCACGCTGTTTCCCATCAGGCACTCTTATCCTATGACCTCTAAAGAGCAAAACTCTGGAGATCAGGGATAGTGTTCTTAAGCTCTTTATGTGACAGCACTGCTCACCCTGGCAAAGACCGAGCTTGGGAGCTGCCAACTATAGATACTGTCACCCAATGTCAGGCCGGCTAAGGGGTAAAGTAAACCCATTTGTCCTGCAGTCAGTATGATGGATTCTGGGATTTTTGCGGTTTCTCTAGCAGCCTGACAGGTCTTCTTACTTGCTTGTTATGTTTGGGGGAAAAAAACCTGTTATCTGTAGCAGAAAAAACAGTAAATATCTTTTTCTCCCTGCTTAAGTGAATATTTATATATAAAATAAGCAACTGTTAAAGGATGGAATTTTCAAAAGACCCAGTTAGAGAAGCTTCTCAGATTCTTTAACTGCCTCAGCCATTTCAGCAGAGTTATAGTAATAGTCCAGTGTGAACCTGTGATATCCTTTGTACATTTGAGCACGTGTACTTGAGACAAGATCAGTTTCTTTGAAAAAATCATTCTTTAATTTCATGTTTTGAGAATCTTTTTATTGATTCATCTTTTCTAAAGATTGAGACCTAGTATCTCTCTCTGGTGTCAAAGAGGTTGACTTGGATGCTTTATTGCATATACAGAGTAATGAGCATTCCATACTCAAAAAGACCCAGGTTGAAGCTCATTTTTCTTTAATTCTGCAGCATAAAATACCGGTCAGGGAGTGGGCATGTATGGGGACTTTTACCAATCTGTCAGACCCAGTTTTCCACCTCTCAGGATGTGAGTTGTGGACTTTTGCTCTTTTTAATTCTGTGTGGTGGCCTTATTGCTGGAAGAGGTCCTTTTCAACTTACTAGCATCTTAAGACTCCACCATTGAGTCCACATTTGTTTTACAGGAGCTGGAAACAAGTGAGGAGGAAAAGTAACATCTGCTCTTCAGACACTGAAGTCTGTTGGATGTATTTGTGAGGAAATACATTCTTTCTCTGAAGGAAAAATAAAATAAAGTAAAAAACCCCAAAACCCACAGTACATCTTTCTAAGGTATCAGAAACTCACAATCTCCCACTAACCCATTGGTTCTGTGAGGTCACTCCAGTCTTAGAAGCACTACACCAACCCACTCCTGCACTGTCAAATGGGATTCCTGGTTGCAGCCTGTGGTGTGGACCATGGAACTCAGTGCTGTTTGCTTTAATAATCGTTAAGCCATATCATCTAAGGTTTCTGGCTTGTCTGAGATGTGAATTTGTTTTATAGATTATAAATATACATATACAGTGTATGTAAAAAGCAGAATGCCTGTCCTTCCTGATTATTTTTTGTACTATATTGTAAATTATATTATTTATTCTTTATCAATTTTGGGAATAAAAGGTGTTTTGGTTATTTAATATAATAAACAAAAGCTGGTAAACTGTAAATTTCCAGTTCAACTTGTAAATGTTTTTATTGTGCATATAAATACATAGTAATACTTGACTTAACAATTGTGCTTTTGTTTTTAATGACAGAGTGCGTGGTGAGACTTGGCTTGGGCAGAGGTACAACCCACGTGTCATATGAGCGCCCACCCCTTCTCACCCCCGTTTAGGCAGGTGTGGCTGGTGCACCCACGAGTTCTGGGAGTGGGTGGGTGTGTGATTCAGACACTAGCGGGTTCAAAGAACCTTGGGAGTGGGCAGGTGTGGCAAAGGTTCAGTCAGAGGATTCTGCTCCGCGAGGGGGAAGCGCCACCTTGACTCCTCCCTTCCTAGCGTGGACATTGCAGAAAGCCCAAAGCCCTCCTCCTGCAGCAGCCTGGAAACTTTGGCCCCAGTAGGTGGATCTTGGTTCCTGGAGAGGATTCGCACTGAAGCTACGCGCCCAAGAACAGAGGCGGGCCGAGTTGCGGGCCAATGCGTGTGCCCGGCTTAGTGAGTGGCGTCTGTTCTAGCCAATCGGGTGTGAGCGCGACGCCAACCTGTCCGGGCTCTGCTCGCTGTGGGCGGGGGACGAAGTCACGACACCGTGCCGTGACTGGCTGTGACGCTAAGATTGTCGTTTGCTCTCTCCAATGAGCGTGGGCGAGCCAAGATACCTGCGCGGGGCCGGGCGGGAACTGCGGCTGGGAGGCTGAAGTGGCGTGGGGCGGTGGCGGACATGTTCCAGGGCGCGGATAGCGAGCCCGGCCGGGCAGGTTCCAGGTGCGCGGGTGCGGTGCCGAAACCATGTGGCGGGCAGGGGCCGGGAGACCTACCAGATGTGCGGGAGGGATGTTTACCAGGTCCTCTCGGACCGCGAACGCACCCGGGAATCCACGGAGGCCCAGCCTCCCTGAAAGGCTACAGGACGGGTGTGGCAGAGCCTTCTCTAGTTGCACCCTTCTCTGTAACCCCCTCCCCAAAGATCCTTAAACGTAGCCGAGTTAGAGCAGCTTCCGTCAACGTTCCTGAAGGAGACGAAGGGTCTGTCGGAGGGGTGCTGACTGCTGGACCTCCGGTCCAGTCCGCTCTTAACATAGAGGGGCGAAATGAGTTAAATTTAGGGTGATTTGTAGTCGGGTCCTGGTCTCGGCACCCTGAGTTATATCCACTTTCCACTCCTCGGTGTCAGAGCTGCCCGCACTGCTGCCCACAAGGTGGTGGTGGTTGAGTCGATATCCACGTGAGGGAACCTAGTGTTAGACTGACTTTCTGAGTTGAAAAGTAGTCTTTGAGAGGATATTGGAGAACAATTAGACTTGGATTAGGGAGAGTGAAAACCAGCCTTTTTTTCATTGGATGATGATGGAGTGTTGATGGAAACCTTTGCCTAGGACCGTGAGAAGCTGTGATTTGGCTGAGTTCTATCTGGACAGCCTAACTCCTTGCCAGACTGATGCCTCCAGAATCTGTTAAATCTTTCCCTAAAGAGAATCAAACTGCCTAGTACGATTACCCCTTACAGATTTTTCCCAGCCTCTGACCGGTCCTACATCTTCTCTGGTGGCAGAAGGATTATTTTTTTTTTCTTTTTGCTAAGGGATTTTTGAACTATAAATGCATTATTTTAGCCTTTAGTCAAAAGTCTTAAACTGTGCCGGGCGTGGTGGCTCACGCCTGTAATCCCAACACTCGGGAGGCAGAGACAGGAGGATTGCTGAGTTCGAGGCTTGCCTGGGCTACATAGTGAGCTCAGTGCCAGCCTGAACTACAAAGCGAGACTGTCTCAAAAAAAAAAAAGTCTTAAACTGTAAAATTGATATTTTTGGAGATTTTATTCCAGGTCAACTTCACATAGCTTCTCCCCAAATCTAACCAATCCCCAAAAGCTTTTCTGAAACTGGGGATGTAGCATTAGAGCTAGTAGGATCAAGGCCATTAAGGTGAGATCTGTGGGTGTATATCAGGGATAGAGTACTTGCCTATAATCCTGGGACCTATAATGCTCTGGGTTCAGTGAGATTGATTGAGAGGTGAGAGTTCTTTTGTGTTCTTTGCTTCTCCAGTACCACTGGCCACTATAGCCTTGTGGGCTTTCTTGGCGCTTCCTCCTTGGTTCCTCTTGTGTATTTTGAATATCTTTACTGAAATGTGTTGAAGAGCTGCTACAAAAAAAAAAAAAAAAGTTGGGCTATATCCCACATTGTGAATTTATCCCAAGTACCCTCAGCTGGTTTGTACTCCCCTCCCCCTTAGTATCATAGTGATAACTGCTGCCTGGAGCTTCCAGAAGGCCACACTACACCATTGTTGTGGCTCTATTTTAATTGAAAGGCCTATTGAACTCTTGGTCTCATCTGTGTGAGACCCTGCTGGGGCAGCCTTGCTACTTGCTTGACTGTTGCAGGCAGAGAAACCTGTTGTGCTAGCCTTAAAGCCTTTGTGATAGAGATGTCCACTGCCCCTTCCCAAGTGGCTAGGCCCCTCTCTACACCATAGTCTCTTCTACTATTCCTTTTCTATGCTTGTTTACTCATAAAATTCATAAAAGTGCACAGAACAGTATTAAATATATTTCCATCATCCCCATATCATGACTATATTAAATGCATTTTTACCACCCCCATATTAACATTTCATTTCAAGTAACTACCACATACCTCCTGTGCCCATTCTGTGACTCATTTTGGGCCTTATCTTTTCCAGAAGTGACTTAAAGTTCAAGAAATACTCAGGGTCAGGAATTTAGCTCAAGTGGTACTGTGCCTACCTTGGAAGCACAAGGACCCAAATTCAATCCCAGGTACCAGACACACACACAAACTTCAGTGCCTCTGTCATTTCACTCCCATGTAATATTTAAGTCTCTAATGCAGATCTGGCTTTCCTATTAACTCTAAAGCTCAGGGTAGAGGATTTATTAATCTTTTCTGTGGTTCTTATTAATCTTTTCTGTGGGATCTGGTGCAAAGTTGCCAGCGATTGGTGCTCAGGTATGTGACAGGCAGAGAAGACTTGAGAGATTCTAAGAGTATAGAGTTTGACTGTTGATCTGGTCTGACAGAAACCTGTAGGTTTGAAAGATAGCCATCTTCCAAATAGATAAATAAGATAAGAGTTTCAGTTCATCCTAGTATGAGAAATGAAACTGAATTTAGTTCCAAAGATTACAGATTTCCAGCTGTTTTTCCAGAGATGATTGGAAGCTATGCTTGAAGATTTGAAGCTCTTAGTAACTTAAGCCTAGTTATTTGTTGTTCTTTTGTCTTTAAATTTCAGACTGGGGGCCAGGGATTTAGCTCAGTGGTTCCAGCATCTGCCTCGCAAGTGCAAGGTCCTGAGTTTGATCCCTGGTAGCACACACCACAGTGCCACGCATGGTGGCTCATGCCTGTAATCTCAGCACTTTGGAGGCAGAAGCAGGAGGACTGCTGTGTGTTCAAGGCTTGCCTGGGCTACATAGTGAACTCAGAGCCATCCTGAACTACAAAGTGAGACCCTGTCAATTACAAACAAAACATACATACATACATACATACGTTTCAAACTGGGTGGTGGCACTGGCCTGTAATCCCAGCTGAAGCAGGAGGATCAGATGTTTGAGCTAACCTGAGCAATTTAAGGAGACCCTGTCTCAGAATTTTTTTAAAAAAGCAATGAAGATGCCACTGAGTGCTAGTAGAGTGCTTGCTTAAGCGTGTACAAGGCCATGGTATTAGCAAGAAAAGAAAGAAAAAAGTTAACTGTTATATTCCCCCGTCATCAAAGCCTTTTTTCAGGTGGGCTTGGCTCAATGAATTTCCCCTTTCTCCCAAGCAGACAGGAACAAGGCAGCAGTTCAGATACTTGCAAGTGTATCTTGGAAGAGATGTTCATTCTGTATGCCCTGATCTAAAATGAACAGGGGTGCTAGTATGTTATTTTCCACTCTGCTGTGCATTGAACCCAGGGCTCTTTATACATGCCAGGCAAATGTTCTATCACTGATATACACATGAATGTTTCTTTGTCTAAACTGGACATTTAGGTGATTATAGAAGACCTTAGGACCATAGACTGTCATTCAGTGTAGATGTCCGGGACTTACTCAGATTTGTACTAGACCATCTCCCATGGTCTAGGCCACTGATTTCAAACCTTTTAGAACTTTCACTGATAGATCGAAACCAGCCCACTGCAGCACATGTGCAGTAGGTTTGCCATCACTCATTTCAGCCAACACCACACAGAGGTGCAGCATCTATATCTTTCCAGGATCCACATTTTAAACAGTGGGCACAGAGTTGGGGATGTAGCTCAGTGGCACCGTGACTGCCTGGCAAGTGCAAGGTCCTGAGTTTAGTCACCAGTCCACCAAAAAAAAGTGGGCACAATGGTGCATAGTTGTATTCTTAGCTACTTGAGAGGCTGAGGCAAAAGAATTGCAAATTTAAGGCCAACTTGGGCAACAAAGCAAGATCCTGTCCCCCAAAACCAAATTAAACCAAAAAGTGATGAGAGCACAAATTAAGTTTAATAGATCTTAACCTAATATATCTAAAATATTGTTTCAGAGTGTGATCACTATACAAGACACAGTTCCAAGTATGATTTCATCATCTGTGAAAATCATCCCTGCCTTATAGGGTTGGGGTAAAGGTTCAGAGTATGATGTGCTTTCAAGGTGCTTAGAATATCTTTCAGATAATAAGCATTTAACTCACTGTAAGCTATAGTATTGAACACTACTGAATGTTTATAGTACTAAGCAAAGTACTATAAGATTATTAACTGAACATAATTTGTCAGTATTAGAGAAACTTTAATTTTACTTATGAGATTATAGGAGTAATTTCAAAACATATATTTAATAGATTTTTTTTGCATAATTGAGATACATAAAGGAAACTTTCAAGAGAAGCTTACTGGTAGTAAATGAAGCAAACTGTTCATACCAGCTTTAAATAATTGTGCTACGTGATCTGTCCATAGGCACTGAGGAAATATCTCTGCCCTGCCCAGCTATATCAGCACAGCATAGTGGAAAGCTTCTAGGCCAGCCATCAGTAACTCACGTTTGTTCTATGTGTGTAGGGCCATGAAACCCCCAGGAGGAGAATCTAGTAATCTTTTTGGAAGTCTAGAAGAAGCTGTTCCTTCAAACAGGCCTAATAGGATGGCATCTAACATTTTTGGACCAACTGAAGAACCTCAGAACATACCCAAGAGGACAAATCCCCCAGGTATGAACCTTTGTAAATCCTAGATCCTTTGGCCTCTACCTGTTCTCTTTTCTGTTGTTCTTTCACTGAGGGATTTTATTTGTATATTTTACATCCCTAGAAAAAGAATCCCAAGATTTTCACTGCTATGTGTTTTCTTCTTGCTTCATGATCCATGATACCAGCTGAGGTTGTCAGTACACTGAAACCAAACTGATGGGACAGGGGCAGATTATTCTGCCTTTTTCCCAGGTCTTTCAGTTGCATATCAAACCTGGGCTGATCACTCCACACTTGTTTAACCTCCCTCCCTGTGAGGTTCACGACAATTTTTCCAGCCCTGTGATCATCAGTGATTTTAAATTTGCCAATGTAACCATGCTTCATCATCAGTGAGAAATGGATGACTGTGGAGCACAGCCTAACAAGGACCTGGTATTTCCCTGCTTTCAGCATTATTGATCCTCTTGAGAGCCAGGATATTCACGTGCACCTTTATAGTAGCACAGCACAGAAAGATGGCAGAAAGAGTTCTGTTCTTTGAAAATATTTTGTTTCCTTTTTTTTTTTTTTTTTTTTGAGACAGGGTCTCGCTTTGTAGTTCAGGCTAGCCCTGAGCTCACTATGTAGTCCAGGCAAGCCTTGAACTCAGCAATCCTCCTGCCTTTGCCTCCCAAGTGCTGGGATGACAGGCCTAAGCCACCATGGCCGCCCAGCATTATGGTGTGTGTCACTGATTGCTGGTGGGTGTGAATGACCATACCTAGTATTGTGTTGTATGTGGTTACCAGGGATCAAACCAGGGACCTTGTGTTTGCTAGTCAGGCACCAGAACTACTGAGCTAAATCTCTGGCCCTATTTTCCCTTTCTTTATGTTAATCTTTCCTGATGTTTTCTTGTATAGGTTATCCCTTGTCTTCTGAGTTCTAAGGTGAAAGGAAGGCCTTCTGGCTATCACTTTCTCCATGTAAGGTGACTCAAGGACTCTTGGTCTTTGTGTTTTGTTTTGTTTTGTTTTGAAGTACTAAGGATTGAACCTAGGAGCTTCACACTGAGCAACATCCCCAGCCCTTTTAAAAATTTATTTTCAGGGGGCCGGAGGGTTAGCTC
Source organism: Thryonomys swinderianus (assembly GCA_004025085.1). Taxonomy (NCBI): domain Eukaryota; kingdom Metazoa; phylum Chordata; class Mammalia; order Rodentia; family Thryonomyidae; genus Thryonomys; species Thryonomys swinderianus. Next base: position 177 of record PVIC010034625.1, on the reverse strand, counting down.
AGTGGTTCCGGCGCCTGCCTCGCAAGCGTAAGGACCTGAGTTCGATCCCCGGTTACCACATATAATGCTGGGCGTGGTGGCTCACGCCTGTAATCCCAGCACTCAGGAGGCAGAGACAGGAGGATTGCTGAGTTCGCGGCAGCTTGCCTGGGCACCATAGTGAGCTCAGGGCCAGCC
>PVIC010034624.1:0-19496 GCA_004025085.1 Thryonomys swinderianus | reverse complement strand
GGTAATCTACAGAATTATTCTAATTTTTACTAAAATTATTTTTAAAAATTATTCCTCAGAAGACTAATATCTGGAAAATACTAAGTGCTCAAAAAATTAGACCCCTTCAAAATCAAAGACCCAACCTAAAAATGGGCCATTGAAATGAATAGACTCTTCTTCAAAGAAGTACAAATGGCCAATAAGCACATGAAAAAAAAGTTCAATATTTCTAGAGAAATACAAATTAAAACAAGACTAACATTTCATTTTATGCCAGGAGGAATGGCTATCATCAAGAAATCAATAATAAAAGTTGATGAGGCTGTGGAGAAAAAGGAAGCCTTCTACATTGTTGGTAGAAATGCAGACCAGTATAATGACTGTGGAAATTAGTATTGAGACTGAAACTAATCATAAAAGTTTCATTTGACCCAGATGAATATCTTCCCCGAAGAGCTAAAGATATCATGTTACAGTGATGGACACACTGATGTTTATAGGAGTGTAGTTCCTAACAGCTGAATCTTGGGAGCAGCCTACATGTCCATCAGCAGATGAATGGATACAGAGAATGTGGTCTCTGTTTACAGCAGAGTACTACTCTACCAAAGAGCAGAAGAAACTTGAGACCCTGGTAGGGAAATGGATGAACTTTTAAAACAATGTTAAGTGATAGTTTGGACACATAAACCCAAACACCAGCAGTCTCTCTCATTTGAATGATCCAAAGTGCAAATAAAAAGAAAAAAAAAGATTGATAGAAGAAGCAACTAGAGGACAGTTTCTGTTCTCCTCTTTTCCCTATGGGAATGGGACTGAAAGATTGAGAGTATTGGGAGAGGGTGAGGAGAAAAGGTGGTAAATTTAAGATGCATCATTCGCACATATCAGCTGGCCACCATGAAGGTCATCGTTATATGGTGGAAACGTTAACTGAAAAACTCCAATAGTAATACTGAAAATGGGGAGCACTCTGGACAGCAAGCGAAGGAAGTGGGGGAGGGGGAGACTGAAAAGAATCATGCGTGTGAAACTCACGGAACCCTTCCCACAAGGAAAGTCACTACCCTGTAGTGTAAATGTGCTAATAAAAGACACCTTTTCTTCTTTCTGATTTGTAGAATATAACCAGTTTCACTAACTGCAGCTCTACAAAAAGCTGCAATATATTTCAAATGTGTAAAATTTCCTTTTATTATTCTATGTTGTAGCCTCTACTACTGTGGAATAACTATGGCTTTTTTCTATGACGTTAGTGGTTATTGTGCAATTTTAACATATTTTCTTACCAAAGGCGCAAACTTCATATAAAGCAATCCCTTCTAAATAAGATTATGACAGTGATAGGACATTTTTTTGTCTTTTTCACAGAAAAATAAAAGAAATTTAATAGCCACTGGATTTTTGCAATCTCATTTCCTTGGGAAACATTTTGATCTAATTTAAGACAAATGCATTCAATACACAATCGGCAGGGTTACCATCATTCAAACTCATAAGACTTGCTCTGTGACTGCATCTCAGTTAAAACTAATAGTTTTCTTGTGCAGTGCTAGAAATATGACTGACATATATTGTACAGTGAAAAATTGATTCATTTATTTAACAGCTAAAATGTTAATATATCATCATTAACTGCACACTAATTTTCATCAGTCACTTCATTAATGTGAGATAACATAAATTAATTTTAGAGGTGATTAATTCTTAGATAACTTTTTGTTTGGATTTGATCACATTAGAAAAGCATGTTAATTTATCTATAGATAGAATTGAAGATAAAATCAATATAGAACAAGGTATATTCTTTTTGTGTTTAAGAATTTATGACAAGGGGCCAGGGATTTAGCTCAGTGGTTTTGACATCTGCCTTGCAAGCACAAGGTCTTGAGTTCAATTCCTGGTAGCCACACATCAGAATGCCAGGTGTGGTAATTCATACCCACCAGCAATCAGTACCACACACCACAATGCTGTGCTTGGTGACTCACGCCTGTAATCCCAGCACTTGGGAGGCAGAGGCAAGAGGATTGCTGAGTTCAAGGCTTGCCTGGGCTGCATAGTGAGCTCAGAGCCAGCCTGAACCACAAAGCGAGACCCTGTCTCAAAAAAAAAAAATTTAAGATAAATAGCTCTCTTTGGCCAGTTAGTTTATCATTTTATAATTCATTGCTTCAATAACATTATTATTTGCAAAAGAGAAATATTCATTTAATGGGAAAATTATATATTATTAGGAAGTTGTAGCTTTCTGAAATTACTGAAAAATTTCAGCACAGGAATATACAATAAACAAACAACAATTTACCCCTTTGCTAATGACTTGTAGTATGCTTTAGTTCTGGTTAACAACATTCTTGTCAATGACATTTTTCTTAGATGCTCATTTTAGTTTGCTTATCAGGGCTACAATATACTAAATATATAAATTCAGAAAAATAACACTTAAATCTATAGGATTCTTCATTCTAACCTTGTTTAAAATTTCAGAGCAATTTCCAAGTAGTTTACTTCTGACATCTATAATAACCATAATCCACTAATATAGGTCATTTTTTTCTCACCATATTTATGCAAAAGAAAAAAAGCAGAGCAAGATCAAACTGTGACTGTAAAGAACCTATATACTTTAAAAGCCATAAAAAATAAGACATGAAGCCTATCGTTTTTGTTCGCAGGGTTTTTCTGTGTGTGTTGGTGTTATTGTTGTTTCTGAGACACAATTTATGTAGCTTGGGCTCGTCATGAACTCCAGGCTGGGCTTGAGCTGGTGGATGGAGAACCTCTTGCCTCAGCTCCCGAGTGCTAGGATTACAGGCATGTACCACATGCCTGGCCAGCTTACTGTGTTTTAGAAATTATAGTCCCAGTTATTCTTCTCTAGGCTTGGGTGAAACTTCATTCAAATGCAGTTACTTTATAGAAAGGATTAAGTGTGATCTGTATGGTCATACCAAAGACAAATTCCCAAACTTGGAATAATTTAAATATGAGATCTCAGAGATTTTGTGATGACCTTAACCTCTGTAACAGGCAGGTACTTATGGTTATATGTGAGTGCCAAAATACTCATGATTAACCTTAAAGGAAAATGTCTTGATAAAACATACCAAAGTTAAGCCTTCCTAGTGAAAGAATCTCCAGACATGTTCTTAGTGTTTTGCTCCATTTGAAGTTACCAACATGCATTGCTGTAATATATTCCAGTTCAAAGCCTTGGCGATGTCTTTAAAACCTTCCCTTCAGAGTTCTTTGCCTTTTAATAATGTATCTTCACATACTGTTCTTTTATTTCATGTTTTACCTTGGGGCGGGTCTTAAGGAACATTATTTTAGTGTATGCTATATAGCTTTTTCCCAGCAAAAAAGCTCCAAAATATTTAAAATATTAATGTCAGGGATATATGGCTGCATTTTTAAAACTTCAAATCTGTGTTTATTTTTTAAAATAATTGACATTCAATATAATGGAACCTAACTCACAACTGTTCCCAATGTCTTCTTCAAAATTCCATGAAAAGTAAATTTTGGAATCATGAGTCACGTATTTAGCACATTAACAAATAAAATATACAGAATGAGAACGCAGTTATGTTCAGATATTAGACATGCACAATATAGTAAAAATCCACTAAGATGAGTGTAGATTGAACTATAACACCCTGAAAATCACAGGGAAACCTGATGTCGCACTGATACTTTCACTGAGGTCAAGGACAGAGGTCCAGGCACTGCTGACTCTCATCGGTCTGCGTTTGCAGTCTTTGTATCGCTACAGAGACACCCCAGTGTTCGGGAGCTTGTGGCATGGGGACAGCTCCAAGCATCTCAGCCAGACTGGGCCTTAAGAACTAGTGGAGAGATTATCCCCATCCCTGTAGTATTTTGCCAGCATGAGCTCCTGTCCCCAGTGCCCAGGTGTGAAGGTCCCTGTCTGTGTCCAGGGCCAAGGCAGGAAGACCTGACCTGCTCTGCTGGGGGAGCCAGTTCCTATGAAGCGTGAGAGGCAGCCCCTGGGGTGGAATGATTCAGTGTGGGAAAGATAAACCAAAGGCCTCAAAGCCTCACTGTTTCATGAGCCTCCTTTAAAAAGAAAAGTACAAGTCTCTCTCTCTCTCTCTCTCTCTCTCTCTCTCTCTCTCTCTCTCTCTCTCTCTCTCACACACACACACACACACATCTTCATTCCACAAAGATCAACAAGCGAAAGTACAGGTGCATTGTACTGCGTAGAATGGATACTGTCAGTATCAAGTGTACTGAGCATTGTCTACCTTATGAGCATCTGACACAATGTTTGATGATGAAAGATAAAGAAGATAAAGACTACTATGTACTACACAGGAGATCCTTACATACTTGGGAAACCCGCTTACCAAAGCTCAGTGTTCCCTGACATCTCTGGGCATCCACGATGTTCCTTAGAAAATAATAGTTTTTCTATCATATCTTCTTTCCATTTATTGCTCCTAGTACTAGAAGTTGTACAAGCGTCACTCCCCTGGGTGTTGCTGCCTTCATGTGCCAACGGTTCCGGCAGCTGTCACTTCCTAGCATGAAGGAAAGGGAAGTCTTCCAGGACGGTGACCCTACAGTCCTTCACCTGCATGGTCTCCACCTCACAACCTCAGCCTAAGTGTCTTTTCTTCCTCCCTTTTTTATAGCTTATAGTTCTAACCAAAACTTTTTCTTTGCTTCATATACTATGTTTTCTTGTTTCCCATTTTTCTCTTTTCTTCCAGTTAACCAAATCCAAAGCACAGTTCAAAGCACTCCCCTCCCAGGGAGGCCTGTTCTGGCCAGGGCAGCTGTGGGGTGGTGTGCAGCGGGCTGGCTTCCCAGGGCCTTTGCTGACCCTCAGCAAGATCGTTAAATACACTTGCAATACTTTTCTGAATCACTGAGGTCCATGGGGTGCTATTACTTACAATCAAAGAATCTATGCGAGCATGTTTGTATGAGTCTCATACTTTCTCGAGTACGTTAATTAAGCCTTGGCATTAACACTCTTTAAGCCTTAAGCTCTGCTTTGGGCCAGAGCAGTAGCCAGGTTCAAAGGTGCTGTGAGCGTAAAACTCATACACCATTTCAAGAGATCAAAATGAACATGCTAAATCACCAATGCGTTTCTAACATAATTCCATACTGGAATAAAGTTTGTACATGAGTTAGACAAAAGATATTATTAAAATATTTTTTGCTGCCTTCCTTTTATTTATTGAATGAATCTTCCAGAAATTTGAAATTACATATGTGGCCAACATTATGTTTGTTTTGCAGAGAATTGATTTAGAACGATTGATTTACTAATTCATCTAAAAAAGTACATAGAAAAAAATGATCTTTTCCTACAAACAGGATTGGTGTCTGTACTTGAATCTTGATATTTCAGAGTGTTTCTGGGCTGGCGCTGTTTATGGTATATGATGTCACACCAGTTCCAAAATCCAGCTGCTCCCCAGGCTTAACATTATATTTAAGTAGTGAACCTGGATGCACAGAAGCTAATAGAACATCATTGTGTTTCCATACATGCTCTGTACAATGCACTTAGTGATTGTGAGTTTATGGCAAACACAAGAGCCCTGTGCTTCATTCACTGAGAAGATTTATTGGAATGCAAGTGATGTTTCTCTCAGGCTTAAAATCAGGACATTTCTATCATGAATTATAATTTCAAGTTATCCAGTGTATTTTAGACATTGCAACATGAGGAAAAATAAAAGCTAACAAATTGCTCCTAGGGGCCTCATGATGGAATGACTCAATCTTTGAACACATTTAAAATGTTTATAGATTTCAACTTTAAATTAATATGTGTAACAAACAGAACTTGTGGACACATAGTACTTACCTGATACTTTGTCGGGTTTTTCTGCTAAAAAAGAAAATAAATTTTAACTGAGACAAAAGCAAAAATAAAGAAATGACTACATATATATTAATGGAGTACATAAAAGTATGGAAAATCCTTTGAGTCTCTTTCCTGTAAGAGACAGTGAAGAGATATGGCTCCTCAGTGCTGGGAGCATGTCTCTGGATGTCTGTTGGTGCCTTTCACATAAGAGGATATGTAAACCGTCAAAAAGCTCTCATTCACTTCTGGTGATATATTTATGCTTTATAAATATTTTTAATGAAAAGCAAGAGAAACTTAGTGATGTGTTTTGGTTTCACCATATTATACTTAAATTGAATGAAATTACTTTGTATGATATAATTGATCTAAATGCTATACTTGCTTTTAAACTTTCAAATTCATGGAAACCTGATTGAAAATTACTTTCTTTTCAAAGATGAATAAAGACAAATACCTACAAAGTATTTTTTTTTTTTTGAGACAGGGTCTCACTGGGTAGTTCAGGCTGGCCCTCAGCTCACTATATAGCCCAGGCAAGCCTGGAACTCAGCAATTGTCCTGCCTCTGCCTCCTGAGTGCTGGGATTACAGGCGTGAGCCTGGTATGTGGTATTAATGGCTGGTGGGCACAAGTCACCATGCCCAGTATTATATGTGGTTACTGGGATTGAACTCAGGGCCTTGCGCTTTCGAGGCAGGTGCTGGAACCACTGAGCTAAATCTCCGGCCTCCTACAAAGTATTTTTAAGGCAAAATACAGATCAATTTTAGCTTCAGTGAGAGATTATTATATGCTCAATAAATATATTTCTAGCTAACATATGTAGATAGTATAGAAGATAGAAGTTAAGATAACTACCAGGTGTGGTGGCTCATACCTATAAATCCAGCACTTGAGAGGCAGAAGCAGGAAGACTGCTGTGAGTTTGAGGCTGGCCTAGGCTATATAGTGAGTTCAGGGCCAACCTGAACTATAAATTGAGACTTTGTCTCAAACATAAAACAAAACAAAACAGAACAAACACCCCCCCCCAACGAAAAATAAAACAAAACAAAAACGAATGACAACAAAAGAAATTACGACAGTTATCCTAAATACCATAGTAGACATACCTTCTTTAATAAAGATAAATAGGGTCAGAGATTTAACTCAGTGGTTCCGGCACCTGCCTCGCAAGTGCAAGGTCCTGAGTTCAATCCCCAGTAACCTCCTACCCACCAGCAATCAATACCACATACCACAGTGCTGGGTGTGGTGACTCGCTCCTGTAATCCCAGCACTCAGGAGGCAGAGACAGGAGGATTGCTGAGTTCAAAGCTTGTCTGGGCTCCATAGTGAGCTCAAGGCCAGCCTGAACTACAAATTGAGACCCTGTCTCAAAAACAAACAACAAAACCAGATCTATTTTGGTGATACCATCATAAACCTAGCAGACTTTTATAGTCTGATTGACACAATCTTGGCAAGGTCAGTTAAATCAAAATGTGTTTTAGACTGTGTGACTGGAGTTAGACAGAGCAAAGCCAAGCCAGCTGTCTTTGCTCACAGTAAGTGCACAGGCTCTCCAGGGAGGAGAGAAGCCTTGGCTTTAACCTTACTGTGGTTTGTATACCTGATGGAAGAGGTGCATCTAGACATATAATTTGTGCATAGGATTGCTAACAATTTAAAGATAAACTTCTCAGTAAAATGTACAATAAAAAAATTCACATTTATGGCATGATGTAGGGAAAAATTTTATACTGGAACATTTTAAAGATATTGCTTAATATCTTCCTGAGATAATAAGAAGGGTGAGAAGAAACATTACTTAGAAAACACATAGCTATATCCCTTCTTTTTATTTTATTCAGTCTTTATTGTAGTCCAATGATTGTGCCTTGATTAAAGACAGTGAAATGCAGAGAAGTGTATCACCTCATAGTCTTTACATAGTAGGGACTGTGTTTGGTTCCAAGTTCAAGTCCCTGGGACTGCAGAGACTGCCCAGGGTTCAGCCCAGCCAGTCGCACTTCACTACCCTATAATAATGTCACTGACAGACTCCAACCAATCAGAGCACAACCCAAAAGTACAATGTCTCTAATTTGCCCCAAGGGGATGGTCTATTCTGGCTGTGGCTGGAGGCTTCCCTACCACTCAGTTTAGAAAGAATTTTCAGACTTCCAAGAAACTCTTACGTTTTTCTATGATTTCTGTCATTTCCAAGATCTTGATATTTTGAATACACAATAGAGAAAAACTGTTACTTAGAAAATACAAACCCAACAGAGAAACTAGTTAAAAGTAGGTGCATTCTTAATAATTACTCATTCAATGCTAGTTTCTTGCTTCTCAGTATTTATTTTGGTCCTTTCCAAGACCTTATTTTCCTAACTAATGCTGGTATTTTTAAAGAAAAAATAATAACATATTATGTTAGAGGGAAGTACTTGCCAGGTTACTTTTGCAGGAATTCCGTGTGTGAAATATGCTGCCATAGTACTACTAAAAATGTAGGTATCTCACCTAAAATTTTTTTCTTTAATTTTTTTCCTATTGGCATGTTCATTTTTAAATTTGTAATGTTTAGTTACATGAGAAACTCTAGAAGTCTCAAACTGAATAATATAATGCAAATCCCTCAAAACTTATAGTTTGAAGCATGACTCTTCAAATTTAACAAATGTTGATAAAATAGATAGGTTAATAGTCCTTTTTTTTTTTTTGAGATGGGCTCTCACTTTGTAGTTCAGGCTGACCCTGTTATTAGTTATTAGTCTGAGTGCTGGGATCACAGATGTGGGTCACCACCCCCAGTACTGTTGTATGTGGTTAGTGGGGGTCCAATCAGGGACCTTGCACTTGCGAGGCAGGCACTGGAACCACTGAGTTAAATCTTCAGCCCCAGATCTGTTTTTGTTGTTGTTTTTTTTTGTTGTTGTTGTTATTTTGTTTCTTAGGAAAAGAGTATCTTCTTCTGTACTCATACTGGTGTCATCCAATGTGATGTGTAGGTTGAATACATTTAAAGTATCATCTTATAGATAGTTAAAAACATATACACGATGTTAATTGTATTTTGTTTAGTCATAGATAAAATAAATCCCAGATATATTTTAAATACAAGTGTACCATTTTGTCATTATTCATGCTACAAAACTAATTTAGAGAGGAGATTTTCTTTTAATGTCATTGAAGTGTATCTGTTGGAACTTTTTGTTCTGATTTCTTTAAATTTTCTAATTTTTCTTGAAAAAAATTCCTGCTAGATTTTCTGCCTATACAAGCAATTATCTGAAATGTGCACCTCGTAGATTTCCGGCTTTAGGGTAAGACGGGTGCCCACATTCACATGCTGAGCACAGACATAGTTCAGGCATTTCTGTATTAGCAGACGCCTGGATACGATATGAAGCTGAAGCTTACCTCTTGTTACATTAGGCAGATGAAGGCTTTCTTTCCTTGTTGGAACTGTTTAAAAAACATGTAGGTTGAAATATTAATTTGTGATGCAAAGTTTCATTAAAATTTTGCTTCACTTTAAGCGTAGAACATAGGAATAATTTAAGTGTTGTAAATATTTTCCCAGGTACGTTGTATACAATTTTGAGCTTTATCCAACTAAAACCTAATAAAATGAAAGTTAGCAGTAGATCACTTTATTTGCATAAACAGAGACATGGTCAAGGTCTTTTGTTGGTTCATCATTCTGACATATCTAACAATGCTTTCTTCTTGATCAACAGAAATTCTCTAAGATAGTTAAAGCCTTTGTGAGTTTTCCAGAGTCAATGGTTACTGCACTATAAGGTATGTTTCACTGACTAACCAACCAAATATCAAGGTGGAGGAAGTAGCATTTCTAACTTCCTGTTCCTACCAGAGATTGACTCCTGGGTTTCCCCTTGGCCTCTACTTCTCTGACCCCACATTAACACAGCCACCATTATCTACCATGTTTCCTTTTTTTAACCAGATCAGCACACATCACATACGTAAATAGAAATTTTACTTACCAATGGTACAAATAAATTCTGATTCAAAAATATTTTTACTTCAGGGCTTTGTATTTTTTCTCAATCTCTTAAAAATTACTTTTCCCCTATTGAACATGCTTCATTTCTCTTTTTAAGTATAGAGCAAATGGTAATTTGGTTATTGAATCCAAGGACTTCACTTTGAGCATTTCCACTTACTTGGCTGAAGCTTGTGACCCTCCCTGGGTGCCAGGGTAAAGCTCGACCTCACTGCATCTGGCCAGTGAACTGCATTTGTTAATATGTCATCTTAATGCTCAGAATTGAATTTTGTACAGTCAAAAGTCACAACTCTGGGGTCTTGTGAGAAGAAGTCTTTTATATTAATTTGGCAATAATTGGCAGATTTTGCTTTAGTATCTAAATCTGTATATTCTTTAGATATTTCATAATATGATCAGAGATCACATGCCTTTATTTTGTGCACAAAGGAACTGTAATTCTGATGCATGTTATCAAATCAGAGTCCCTATTTTGATAGTGTTTTCAAGTCATGTACTTTGTATATGTACTTTGTGGATTTTTTCTTTTGTTTTTATGGCTATTTTAATGTGTCTATCTTAAAAGGTCACCTTACCTTTACTTTCCTTTTCAAGTTTTTCAATTTTCTTCTTTCCTAGGGAGAAAAACATAAATCATCATCCTAAAAACATAATTTTCTGACTCATTTCTGGAACAAACACTTGGAGAGGAAACAACACCATGGGTCCAGGGGTGGTGGTCAGGGCTCTGCTGTCCTGAGACAGATGGGGGGCGCCCCTCTCAGGGAACACTTGATAGGCTTCCAGGAGGTCACAGCACACCCATCCCTTTCCTTCCTACACCAAGTGGAGTGCCATCAGTGCACGTTTATTAATAAATCTACTCTCAAAACAACAGGAAAAACATCTTATTTTCAGTTGTTATTGTTAGATAACAGTCAGGATTTGATGGCTGTGATAGATTTCCAGTAAATAAACTGATAAATGCAAACAGTGGAAACAGCACATCTGGTTTGCCACAGGCTGTGGGTGCAGTTTGGTGGACCGATGACTCTCTTTAGTATGTTTCTCAGACAAGAAGGTGAAAGAAACTGATTTCATGAGGAATAAATCAATTAAGAGATACCAAGAGATGCATGCTAGTTCTCTTAATCAATAAACAAATTGGGAATTATTTATTTCAGGGATTTTCTAAATGTTACAAAGCTAGAGATTCAACTTCACATAGTGCTTTTACAACTCTGGTTACCTCTGCAGACAGTAAATACTCACCTGATTGTGTGACTTCTGCTGTTCCCTCTTTAGGAAAGAAAAGTAATGTGAGAAAAAAGAAAAGTAAAGATATAGAGTTTAATCTCATTAGCAAACAATTGAAATCCATTCTCCTCGATTGCGTCTTAAAGTACAATAGGCATATATACTCCAAAGGAGAAAAAATACTGATAAATTAATATTTCTGGGAAACATAAAGCATCTATTTTGAAAATAGAAACACTACAAATGAATCTCATTGTCTATTCATATATGATGGAATTAAGAATTCTATGTCCCTTGTTTGTTTCTCCAACTACACATTTTTTAGTTCTGTCATGTAAATGTTTAGCTGGGACCTTCATACATGCATCTATGCATTGTGACTATTACTAAAGAAGCCTTGTTCATTAAATGCTGCACTAAGTGTGAATGAGTGGGGCTGTGGGATAGGAAATCTGACTCAGCTCCTAGTGACTAGAACCTGCTCAGGGAGGCAAGTGAAATCCTGATTGAATTCAGCCCAGAAGAGTGCAGTACTAGCCCTCACTTCTGTTTCTTATGTCAGTTCATAGACAAATAATATTTCTAAATACAATCCAGCAGATTTTTTTTTCTCAGATATCAGTTCAAGTGAAAACATTTTGAGAAAATAAAACTTCTCTGAAAGTGTAAGAAATCTCTCTTTAAACATGCCTTGTTTTACATAAAGCTGACAGATTCATCATCAGAGTTATATGTTTGTGGAAACATTCTCAAAACTTAGAATAAGTTGATTAAAATATAACAATGAAATGAAATAATAATAATAAATAATACTTTTTAAAAACAAGATTTTCAAATGATTAGCATTCCAGTTTAACATGAAAAGCTTAATTTTGGTCATATTCTTCACCTTACAGCAATAGTACAAATTCAGTATATGAGAGCCTCTTCCAACTGAATGACAATTTTTTTTTTTTTTGAGACAGGGTCTCGCTTTTGTAGTTCAGGCTGGCTCTGAGCTCACTATGTAGCCCAGGCAAGCCTCCAACTCAGCAATCCTCCTGTCTCTGCCTCCTGAGTGCTGGGATTACAGGTGTGAGCCACCACGCCCGGCACTGTATGTATTTACCCGGGATTGAACTCAGGACCTTGCGCTTGTGAGGCAGGCGCCGGAACCACTGTGCTAACCCTCCAGCCCCTGAATGACAATTTTTAACATTTAAGATTGGCTTTGAGTCTGTGTGGCAGTGAGTGTTTGATATTTCAAATATTTAAAGGACAACCTCTTTGCTCTTTATTTATTACATTTACATATTTTTTGTCTGGGATAATATTTTGATAGCTATTTAAAGCATTTAATTATTTAATATTCCATGTTATTTTTGTCCAGAATGTAATAAGTAAAACAATGTTTATGAATTACTAAAGATAATAAACCTCAAAACATTAAAAATAAGAAAATAAAAAAGCTAATGGATTGATATTAAGTAATTCAGGACAAGTATTTGGAGAAGTGAACATTTCTTAACTCACAATGTGACTACTAGAAGGATTTTCATGTTATGTTACTAAACACAGCCTAATAAGCACCTGCAAGTAGGAAAAAGAGAGATAAATACTTGTTTTGTGTTGGAGTGGTTCAAGATAAATGTCTTAAATGCACAGGCATGACTACTGGACATATGTTAGCACATGTACCAGCACTGGGCAGTATACCTAATAGGACTCAATAAATGCACACCCAAGGGTTAGTCAATGGGATTTATACAGTATTACTTATCAACTGGAGTCTCACATAGATTACAGCAGAAACATTCTTTTTTTTTTTTTTTTTGAGACAGGGTCTTGCTTTGTAGTTCTGGCTGGCCCTGAGCTCACTATGTGGCCCAGGCAAGCCTGGAACTCAGCAATCCTCCTGTCTCTGTCTCCCGAGTGCTGGGATTACAGGCGTGAACCACCACGCCCTGCACTGTGGTATGTGGTATTGACTGCTGGTGGGCGTGAGTCACCACACCCAGCATTGTATGTGGTTGCCGGGGTCAAACTCAGGACCTTGTGCTTGCAAGGCAGGTGCTGGAACCACTGAGCTAAACCTCTGGCCTGAAACATTTTTATATTCATAAACACTCATATTCCTAAACTGCATTTTTAACTCAAGGAAAATATTAAATCAAAACAGTGTACTAGAATTTTCTTAAATTCTTAAAGTGATACACTTACTTAAACTTGGTTTCAGTTTGTCTAAAAATAAAAGAAAGTGAGTTATAATTTTGAATCTGTAAATAATATATTAGCCTTTTATATTTAGTGTTCTTTTTTTAATAGTTAAAATTGAAAAACAAGACTAAAGTGTATGTTAAAATAAGCAATAGGAAAATTTTTGAGTAAGTTTAATACACATTCCTATGGTTTAATTATAAAATATATAAAAAAACTTTAAGTACTTTTTATTTCTCAAAAATATCATCTTAAAATTGATATAACAAAATGTTTACAACATCCTGAACTTCTCAGCTATTTCTAAATGCCATAGGATGCACATTTTACCATTGTCCTCTCTGAGTTTATTAGTATTAATTGAACAATTATACTCTCCAAATACAGTATGCATAAATCAGCACTATAAAATCTCAGAAAGAATAACAAATGGTAGATTAAAATTATGGCATATAAATACATTCTTTTCTTTTCCAGTTTAACTTGAGGCCTGAAATTATGAGCTAAAATATTAAGCATGAAGTCTGGTACCTCAAACTCTATTCATAAAATGGACCATAGTGACTGTGACCATGAAAGATTGAATTATGGATAATCAGGTAAGTTCAACTCTAATATGTATAAACTGATATGTTTTTATAAAAAGAATCTGATACACATATAAAAATTCCATTGAATATACCTTTTTATTAAATGTTTTGCTTTAAGGTATTTTAACCTAAAAGTAATGAAACTATGGATTTGTCAATTAGTTTGTTAAATGAACAAAACTAGAAAGCAGATGTACTAATTAGTATTTATCTTTAAACAAAGCTAGTTTAAAAGTTTACATATATCTGTATAGCAGAATATTATTAGTGAGGAAATGTGATTTCATTTTAAAACCATCAGATAATTATGTCATCATTTGGGTTAAAAATGAAAGGGGATGTGTATATAAATATATCCATAAATTTATTTAGATATATAGATAGTGCTAGAATAATGCTTTAAGAAGAAACATTGGCTATTGAACACTTTTAGATGCCTTGAAATGGTTAGTGGAAGTACAAGAAAGATGAAGGAGACAGATACAATTTTTAGTTAGTCTCAAAGGGTTTGTAGATTTTTGATTTCATTCTCTCTCTCTCTCTCTCTCTCTCTCTCTCTCTCTCTCTCTCTCTCTCTTTTCAGTACTGGGGATCAAACTCACAACATTGCACTGCCAGGGAGGCACAGTGCCACTGAGTTACATCCCCAACACTTGAACTAAGTAAAGTCTAGTACATTTTTTTAAATGCAATAATATTATGAAAGATGATATTATAGAAAGAATAATATTTATTCTAAGAAAATACATCAGTTGAAATTCTCAATTAGCCAAATCAGCATGGATAATTTAAAGGGCCATTTTAAATTATCAAAATCAGTTAAATTCATCAGCCTGATAAATCACAATAATAAGGACAACAGTTAATATCTATCAAATGGAAGAATCTTGCGACCCAGGAAACTAACGTCAATGTCGTCCTGTTACAGTAGCATACTTGGCAATGCACATTGGTTGGTGACAAAGCCATAGCTCTTATTTAGGTAAATCAAATTGAACAGCAAAACCAAAACAGCAGTAGGAAATCTCATGAGGAGATTCGACCTGTTATTTTCAAATTCAATAAAAACAATGAATGATGGTTGAATATAACAACAATAACAACAACAGCAATAACAACGACAACAACAGACCAAAGCAAATACCTGTTTTAACAGTGGGAGGTTCTTTTGGTGGATGTTCAGCTTTTCCTAGAAGGAGAAATCAAAATGCTCTGGCAATTGGCAGATTCATTGTATAGTCAAGTCTTCAGTTGACACAAAGATATGCCCTTAATTATTTTTATGTCACTGTAGCACAGAAAGCATGTTGCCATAGAAACACGTTAGAATGAACGCAAGGTTCCAAAATCTCTCTCCTGTATTTGGCCGAAAGACGGTCCCAGGTGCGAGTCCTCTGGGCCCGGGTGGGTTAGAGAGAAGAGAGCAGCGGACGCCAGGTCGGACTTCTGTCCCACCTGGAGGTCGGATCACCCCTACGTTAGCTGGTATTTGCCCACCGCGTGTGACCCACTCCTCTCTTTATTCCTTCGTCGCCTGCTTTGATCCTTGCCGGGTCGGGAGCACTGAGATCCGAGCACTGATTTTGTGCGTGGGATTTAATTCGCTCTGCTCAGTCCCAGAAAGGACCTCGTGTGGGGTATTACCGCCCTCTCCCACCCTCCCCTCCAGATCCACCGAGAATCCCCGCCGTTTAATTACACTAATTCTAGGAGGTTACAACAGAACCGAAATTTGTTAGCAAGTGACAAGTGCCTTAGCTCTCCAAAAGTATGTAAAATACAAAAAAGTGGGATTTAAGGTGAAGCCACGGAGGGATGAGAACGTGAGGAGAGCCAGCCACGCGCAGACTGGCTCCACGGCCTCCAGGTGAGCCCCCGAGCTGCCCTGGTGTCTGCCTGTCCTTCTGCTCCCCCCTTTTCTCAGAAGCTATGAATTCGGTGGTGAGATGGAGGATTCCAGTTATTGTACAACTAAATCGGATGTTTGAAATGAGCATTCCAGAATGAACACCTACGAACTAAACATATAAATGTTATATTTAATAACACAAAATCGAAGCATTATGAAGTTAATTTTCAAGGTTACAGTGACACTTTATCATTAGAACAGCACTAAAAAGGGAAAACAAATCAAAGTACCTGTGGTAATACAATGTGTGTATTAAAATCTGTGTCACCTGTTGTAGGATGTGCACGCGCTTTAGCTCTGACCTAGCGCTGTCACCCTGGCGTGGCCTCCTGTGTCGCCTCCAGCATCTCTCTCTGGGCCCCGCGCAGCTCCTCATAGAGCAGCCGCTGTGCCCGTGGCTGTTGCTCTCCTGCCTCTAACAGAGCTTGTGTTTCACAGAGGCCCCCAGCCAAGATCTATACTGCAGTCTGACACGGTGCTGGGCCATTCAACGGTGTGACAATTGTCAAGTGCATGTGCCTGAAGCCATCTACACTAAAGTCTCGGGGTCACACCTGGGCCGGACCATGGAGGCTTTGCAAGGACTTCTCATGACTATGGCAAGATGTTTACACTTTACGGGTTTCTAAAAGTGAAAACCTGCATTCAGTGTAATTAATGGAGCAGCTAAATATGTATGGATATGGATATAGTTTGTGGTGTTGATGAATATACATCATTTTACTTTCCTGTTACTTATGTTTATGTTTAAAAGATTTGTTGATCATTTGAACATATTTTAGGCATTTTAGTTATTATTTCTTTCTGATGCCCTGAGGATTAAACCAAGGGCCTCTTCACTGGGATATACCCCCTACCCCCTTTTAGTTTTTGACTTATAGTCTGTTATGGTTTAGATCGAAAATGTCCACTCAAGTTGTATGCATCAGAAAGTGACGGGACCACAGTCCTCAAGCTCAGCAGTGGATTCAGGCCCCGAGGACTTCGTGGCTGACTGTGCCCTTAGGAGTCCTGGCTGGCTATGGCTACTGGCAGAGAGACCTGAGAAGACACATTCTTGTGCCAGATCCTACTGCTTTTCTGCTTCCTGATCTAGTGAACATTGTTTCTCCTGTCTTTCTGTCATGGTGTCTCTGTTTTGGTGGCTAAATTCAGCCTCTCCAGCTTTGAAAACTGCACGTCAGTTATTTTGTCTCAGCCATGAGAAGGTGAAATTCATACTCAGGTCCCTGGGCTCCATTCAGACTTCTGATTCTCCTGACTCAGCCTCCCAAATGCTAGTGTTAGAGTGTGCATCACCACACAGTTTATTCTGGGCACACAACAGCCTACATGTACTCATGTAATATCCATATGGTGACACAACTTTTATATAATGAAGTAGTTAGTAACAATAGACAAGCTACTTAATCAAAACCAGAACAGAAACAACTTATCACTTTTACAAGCTAAAAGCTAATTTTCAAAAGCCACATGAGTTGTTAAAATTGAAATGGACAAGCAATGTTTGAAAAAACTTTCATGAGGGAGTTTGGGGTTGACAGTGGACAGTTAGGGAGAGTATGAGGCAGACTGAAGTACAAACACTGAGAAAAACAGCTTTTTCATGTGTATTTATGTGCTCTTAGCTTTAGTTTCTCCTTAGCTTATTTTCTCTGAGCACTATTGTCCATTGTCAATAATACATTAATTGAATTTCTTGTTGAAAAATTGATGAAATTTTAAATGTGCATAAAACTTAAAACAATCTACAAGAGTATTTTGGGGTCAGACATTTAGATTTTTTAAATGGCACTAAATACCCATCTAACAGTGCAATACTCAGGGACACAGCACAGCAGCAGGTAGAGCACAAACAGGAACAGTTTCTAGCATTACATTCTCTTGGAATTTCCTCCATGCTCACCTGTGTAATTTTTGCTTCTAAAATGTGAAATGGAAAGTTTGTGAGTTCAAAACCAGCCTAGGCAACATGACAAGGGAATGACAGAAAGGGAGTAAGGAAGGAGGGAAGGAAGTCTTCCCTTTCCACATGGAATAATAATTACAGTTTGAATAATTTTAATTTGAATAATTCTTTCCTGAGTTCTATTTTCCTTCTAGAAACCATATTTAAATCTCGATTATCCCAGTTAAAACAAAAATAAGTTACTGAACACATTCTTTTAAAATAATTATGAATAAGAAGACATGAGACTCATAATGGTCCTGTGGGGAGAATTTTGATTTTGCAATCAAGTGGAGGGAATTTAATTGGACAAGATGTCAGCTGAGTTGAAGACATGGAAATTTTCTCTCTCTATAAGGCACTGAGTCAGATTACAAATCCATGTGCCCTCTGTATCTTTCTTATATGAAATAATGAGGAGACCACTTCATTTTAATATTATATGTTTCACTTATCATATTTTAAGGCAGATTTTTAAAAATTCCATAACCACACAACTCTGTATAGCTTTCACAAAAGGAAATTCACTTGTATAATTTATAAATGGTAGTATCATTAATACATGAAGAAATTTGTTTTGAAAATAACATTAGACACCTAAACATAGATAATAATTAATTCATTACATTGATTTCCTTATTAATTACATGCAAATTTAGACTAAACACACTTTACATGATTATTATAGCTCTCTAGTTTTTATTATTTTTGAATTAAAAAATTTGCAGAGTATAGTCAGAATCTTATAATTTGAGGCATTAAAATCTACATGCTTCAGGAAATGTGTGGGTGTTCTTTTGCAACATAAAACTGATACACTGAAAAAAGAGATGAAAGTCCTTATTTACCTGTTTTTTCTGCTGTGACAGCTTTTACTTGCTTGGGAACTTTTTCTTCTGTGATAGGAAAAAAGTTAACACAGAAATTTTTGATATATCAGTAAAAAGAGGGTATTTTTTAACCTTGATATTTTAAATTGGTTTTGAAGTAACAATGGCATCAGCTTATCAGTTTGCTCAATAAAACAGCAAATAATGTCTTCTACTTAAAATAAATGGACCATGAAGCAAACCCATCCAGCCAAGACAACCCTGCCGCCCTCTTGATGTTGAGACTTAGCTATGCAATTTATCCTTCACCTGCCAGAACAGATGGGACTGAACTCACCCACACAGGGGTCTCTATGTGATGTATCACTCCATTTTTCACTATCAAGTCAAAATGGGAATGAGCGCTGAGCGTGGTGGCTCACGCCTATAATCCCAGCACTCGGGAGGCAGAGACAGGAGGATTGCTGAGTTCGAGGCTTGCCTGGGCTACATAGTGAGCTCAGAGCCAGCCTGAACTACTAAGTGAGACCCTGTCTCAAAAAAAAAATGGGAACGAGCAGTTTTGAGATTTCCCTATGCAGTGAGCTCTATGGGAACCCAGGTTAGCTAGAGAACCCCACTTTCTTATGTTGTGAATGTGAAGGGGACACAGGAGCTATCTGTGTGTAAAGCCTCCTATCCTCCCTTGTTGTAATCAAAGTGGCTCAAACGTGATATTTATAGCATTTCTTTTTTTTAAATTGAATTCTTTATTGGTACAATTTATATACATCTCAAAATCACATATAACATTGGGAAATTTGTACCAGTATATGCCACAAGTTAATTCTCATTTTTACCCATATCCCTACCCACTCCCCCTCCTCCCCCCTTTATACATGCTCTTTTATTTTCTTTCTGTATCATATTTATTCCTTCCCCTCA
>PVIC010034623.1:0-19488 GCA_004025085.1 Thryonomys swinderianus | reverse complement strand
GGACCTGAGTTCAATCCCCGGTAACCACATATAATGCTGGGCGTGGTGGCTCACGCCTGTAATCCCAGCACTCGGGAGGCAGAGACGGGAGGATTGCTGAGTTCGCGGCGGCTTACCTGGGCACCATAGTGAGCTCAGGGCCAGCCTGAACTACAAAGCGAGACCCTGTCTCCAAAAAGCAAAAAAAAAAAAAAAAAAACTGGTACACATAATCAATGCTGTATGATGTGCCTGGCATTTCGAACAACTGGCTATGCCCTTTGCATCAAAGGTCCATCCAAAGTTTCACCCCTCTCCCCATCGCCTCCCTTTCTGCCACCACAATGCTCAACCTGGACCTTTAACCAGTTGTGAGGACCGTGTGTGGTTCCTGATTCCTCATTCTGGGGGTTAATGCAATACCTCGACTTTCTGCTGATCTCTGGTAGAACTGAAAGATAGCTAGCTCCCACCCCAAACCAGTCACTCCCTTTTCTAACAGACAAATCATTTTTCTCCATGGTGACTTTTCTCGATTAAATAGCCTAGGGCATCAGACTGAACCAAGAGCGTGTATCCTTATAGCACATGGGCACCTACAGGCACGAGGGCAATTAAAATATTAGCATTCACGGGGCATTTCATTCACTTGCATCCTCACTCTTCACAGGCACACTGCCAGAACTGAGGAAAGAAGCGTGGTCAGGCCTCCTCCAAAAGCTCGCTCTACGGGGCCCGCATGGGTCAAACATCCACACTGGGTGGAAGTGACAGAAAGAAGGCTGAGAAACTGCTCTCTGGCTCTGAGGAAATGCAGCATGCTAATGGAGTTAAGTGAACTGTTGCAAAGCACTTATGAAACTGTGTGTCGATGTTCATAGCTCTGAGAAGCGCATAGGAAAAACCAAACCCCCCTGAGAACACATGGCCACCCCAACACTATTCTGTGTAAGGTTATGTTTTTTACTATAGACCTGACAGTAACACCCAGGTTTTTCTGCATACCAGCACAGAAGTACTGCTCCAGCTATCCAGGGTAAAAAAATCCCGGTGTTTTAATCAATTAACAGTATATTTAGTTGAAAAGACTTTGAAGATCTCATCTTTTGGGCACAATTCAGAGTACGTTATTCTAGGTGAAAGTGTAAGCCAGCAATATTATAATGTTCGAACATTAAAGATTAAATAATCATGGAAACCTCTGGATATCTTACCCGTGTGCAAAAAGATAACCTAACCATAGCCGGGCGTGGTGGCTCACGCCTGTAAGCCTAGCACTCGGGAGGCAGAGGCAGGAAGATTGCTGAGTTCGAGGCTTGCCTGGGCTACATAGTGAGCTGAAGGCCAGCCTGAACTACAAAATGAGACCCTGTCTCAAAACAAAAATAAAAACAAAAACAAAAGCAAACAAACAAAAAAGATAACCTAACCACAGAAAGGCAGGCCATGGATGTGAAATAAGATAATATACTTAAAACACATACATAATGAGTTTTTAGCTAATTTTCAGTATGAATGAGATAAATGATTTTGTGGAAAACACATACATTACTAATTTGACTACAGAAGAAATGAGAAATCTGAATAGAAAATAGCCCTGGGCAAGAAAGGGAAATATTTGTATTTATTTTCTTCTTCTTTATCAAAAAGAAAGAAAACCCACAGTAGGAGACAACTTTGGGAAGCCTCTGACCCATGCAAATTCATACCAAAAACACCCACCCTGATAGTACCTTTGAAAGAAAAAGCCTGATGAAAAAATCTGATTTCTAGTCATTCCCATTGAAATATAAATATTCAAGGACTGGTATTTTTTTCCTAGAAAAGATAAAATTACAAAAAAAAAAAAAAAGATTTTTAGGTAGCACCTAAAGACGCCCACCAGTAAAAGATTTAAAAAAAAAAAAAAAAGCATAATTCGCTTCAGGATTAAACATACTCGATGTCCCCATGTGCCAAGGGAAACAATGCCAGAGAATGAAGCACATTTCAAATTTGAAACTTGATTTCTTTTGAAATATGTGCAGTAAGTATTTATTACCTGCTGAGACTGGCAGTCTGTATACTAATTAACTATCTATGTTTAGCATTTAAAACTACTTGCATTTTTTTTTTTTTTTGAGACAGGGTCTCACTTTGTAGTTCAGGCTGGCTCTGAGCTCACTATGTTGCCCACGCAAACCTCAACTCAGCAATCCTCCTGCCTCTGCCTCCCAAATGCTGGGATTACAGGTGTGAGCCACCACACCCTGTATTGTGGTGTGTGGTATTGATTGCTGGTGGGTGTGAGTCACCACGCCCAGTATTGTTGAATATGGTTGCCAGGGATGGAACCAGAGACCTTGCACTTGCTAGACAAGCACCAGAACCATGGAGCTAAATCTCCGGCCCAGAAAAGTATTTATATTTTAAGACGTGAGGCTTTTTTTTTTTTTTCTTTCTGAGACAGGGTCTCACTTTGTAGTTCAGGCTGGCTCTGAGCTCACTGTGTAGTCCAGACAAGCCTCGAACTCAGCAATCCTCCTGTCTCTGCCTCCCGAGTGCTGGGATGACAGGCGTGAGCCACCACGCCCAGCTAAAACGTGAGGCTTTTACTGTTCTCTCGCCATGAAGCTTACTTGTTTGAGATTGTCTTATACAGTGGTCCAGATACACTTCTATCTGTAAACATATTTTAAGACAGCATTCTTTTGCATAAAACCTGGAGGACAGGGGATTACTGGGTGCTTCAATGACAACCCAGCGTCTCTGTCTCTTCCTACTTGTCTGTCCACTCTGCCTCTTCACTGTGCTCATCTGTCTTTTCGGAGGGGTTTCTCCTCCTCCCCAGATGCCTGCAGCAGTTCCAGGCAACACACATCCAGAAAACATTCAGGAACATCATTGTCTTGGTCCCTTTCCCCAGAGTGAGTAAGCACTTCTTTAAAGTTTTCCAGCAGACATTCTTCCAATTTCCATTCACCACAAGTGAATTGAACGCCTGTGTTTAAACATATCACTGAGTAGGACAAGTGAAATCACTGCATGTTTTAACTAACACAATTTACCCCTTATGACCTAGCCTGGTTGACTCACATATCCAATCGGAAAGAGTGTAAATAAAATCTGGATAATATATTAGCAATCAAGAAAGAATGTTCACTTTATTCCAGTTAGAGAACCATTAATGTCTGTCACAGAGTCTGTTTACAAGCCTGGGAACTATTAAATATCAATTTCCATTGCAAGCAGTCGTTTTACTAGAAGGTCAGTTGTGTAAGTGATTATCCCTAGCTTCTGCTAAGGGGTGTGTGTTTTATTCTACTTTCTCATCCACAAATCAAAGCTTTTACAGCTAAATCTTATAGGATCACGAAATTCTAAGGTAGAAGACCCTTGAAAAGCAGTAAATTGACTTCTTATAAATCAAACTGAGTTTTAAATATACTCTGATACTTCAGCTGAAACATTTCATTTTTAAAAACTCAGTTTCCTTAACTTCAAAATGAGCACAGAGAAATACAGAAGCCATTCCTATCCAGGTATTCACCAGCTCTCTAGTCTTACATGTTCTTGTTGAACTTTTAAAACAACCACCTGCTCCATACCTAAGTCTGTACTCAAACAAATGTTATTGGCTCTTACTCTATACAGGTTTTCTCTTTGATTCCTTAAAACAATAGAGCATGTAATATAACACGACAGAAGTCCAGCCCCCAAAGATCTCAGCAGGGCAGAGCCATCTCTGCACAGCAACCCCAGGGGGTTGTACACCAAAATCCATGCTTGTGTTGTTTTTCAAGATGGCATCGTAACAGAGCAGAGCAAAGAGGTCACTGCATGGAAAACGAATAAAATAGTGTGCTGTTAAAATAAAATTATGACACTCACTTCTGAGTACTGAGTACACATAATTAAGGAGAAGGGAGAAAGGACTCCAGCGTGCCCTCTGCCAAACAGATGGAGGTGCTTGGATTGTGGTCAGCCACACACAGAGAGTATCACTGAAAAAGGACATAACTAAAGAGCCCTCATGGGAGAAACAAGGCTGTCATGCACAATCACACCACCAGCCTCAACAGTAACAACAAACAACAAAATACATACGTGTGGGCACTGCCCAACGAAGTGCCTTCAACATCTCCAGATTCACAGAAAGCCACTCCACGGGGCATTGAAAAGGAGAAGCCAAAAGCCACACACCCGAATTGCTCAAAATGATGTCAGGGAGAGAGCAAACCAGATCAACAGGGTAGCTGGCGAGTTCACAGAAAATATAAATAAAATGAGACTGAACCAAATAAAACAGTCAGTGAGTCTACATGAGACACTAATGAAAACCTAGTGCAACTACACAAAACAATGCAAGACAATAGTAATCACAGAAAAAAACTAGACTCCATAAAAAGTTCCAGATAGAAACTCAAGGAACTGAAAACTCTACCGAAAATATAGGCAACAGAAGTGAGCAATTTGAAGACATAATGTAAGAATTTAAAGGCAAGTCTGTTATTGGTGATCAACTAGAGATATATTAAAAACAAGAGAAAATTGAAAATCTAGAATCTAACAGCTCCTAAATGATACAAAGACTAATCTAAAATTAATTGTAATGAGTAAATTCCAGAAAACAGCATAAATAGAATAAAAAAGGCCGTTCATGGAAATAACAAAAGAAACCTTTCCCAATAAGGTAAAGAATTTAACATACAGATAGGTATGTTTACAGATCCTAAAATCAAAAGGAACCTCTCCAAATCACATTATAGTCAACATCCCAGAAGTTCAACACAAGAGTAGACTCTTAAGTCATTAGACTAAACCAAAAAGTCATTTATACAGGTAAATGCATTAGAATTGCAGTGACTTTTCAATAAAAAGTTTAAATTCCAGGAGAAACTGAAGCAAAGTGTTTCAGTTCCTAAAAGAAAACAATTTCAAACTCAGGCTGGTCAAATGTTTTACAAAACTCTCTCTCAAAATTGACGGATAAATATTCATGATAAAGAGCACCAAAAGAAATTCATACCCACCAAACCATCACTTCAAAATTTCTGAAGGACATCCTAGAAAGACAACGATGTCAACAACACCAAAATTTTGAGTGAAATGAATACATGAGACACAGTGAGCTATAAAGCAGGAGGGAAAAAAAAGAAATTGAAAACAGGAAAATAATGCAACATCAGGAATAAGTCAATACCTTTCAGCAATAATTCTCCATGTGAATGGTCTCAAAGCACAGACTGGCAGATGGAATAAAAATAGAAACTTAATAGTGTGTTGCATAAACACAAACACTGAAAAAAGACACTGTCAAAAAGACATTCATCACATAAACAAAAACATTTAATTCAAAAAGACATTCACAGAATAAAAATTAAAGGATGGAAATATTATATGTAAGAAGAACCAAAAAGGCAGTGTAATTATTCTATATTTAGACAAAGTGGACAGCAAGCCAAAACTGGTCAAAAGAGGCAAAGAAGGTCACTAGATATTGGTTAAGGAAACAATTCAATGTGTAAAAGTTAACAATTATTAACATATATGCACCCAACAGCAGCTCACTCAAATCATAAAACAAGTACTATTAAACATAAAAGACCAGATAAATAATTTTATAGATGAACCTCAAAACCCATTTAGCACAGATCAACTAGACAAAATAATCAACAAAGAAAGCTGAACAAAAACTTCAAGCGGATTTAATAGAGTGTTCTCCACAACAGAATACACATTCTTATCAGCAGCACATGGGACTGTCTAGACCACATATTAACCAATAAAATAAATTTAATTAAATCTAGAAGAATTATAGCAGGCCTATAGTGCAATAAAACTAGATATCAGTGATAAAGTCTATAATTATGCAAATAAATGGAAACTAAACAAATTACTGTTAAATAAACCATAGAGTACAGAAGAAATCCAGGAAAAAGTAAGGTAGTTCCTAGAATTAAGTGATAATGTCAATACAATATACTATACTATAATTTATGGAACAAAATGAAAACAGTCCTAAGAAGTTAAACAGAGCAATTCCAAATAAGTAACCTAATGATACACTTCAACTTCCTACAGAACCCCATCAGAGATCCCAAACTGATTTTTTTTTAAGTTTTTAATGAAATTTAAAGAGATGGCACATTCCCAAAGTCATTTCTGGAAGTTATCATAAACTAATTTCACAAGCAGAAAAGGACCCAATCAAAACTGGTAACTATAGCCCAAACTCTTTAATATAGATTCAAAAATCCTTTAGTATAGATTCAATCTCTTTAATATAGATTCAAAAATCAACAAGATACTGGGGGAAAAAATGCAGTAAGTCATCAAGAAGTTCATACATTGTGACCAAGTTGGCTTCATGTTAAGGATCCAAGGACAGCTCCACACGCACAAATCAAAACATGTAATCCATCACATAAATAGAAGCAAGAACAAAAGATTACATGACCATCTCAAGGATGTTGACGAAATTCAACATCCCTTCATGCTAAAAAAAAAAAAAAAAGAAAACACTAGTTACCTAAAAACCTGATCTCATCTGATACTGCCATTTATGGCAAGGCCGCTGCCAATATCGTAGTAAATGAGTCAATACTGACAGCTCCCTTTAAAATTAAGACTAAGACAAGGCAGTGCACTAGCACTGCTCCTATTCAAGACATGACTTGAAACATTAGCAAGAGAAACAAGGGAAGCAACACAAATGCATAGAGGAGAGGAGGGAATCAGGATGCCGTTATTTACAGATGACATGGTTTTCTATATAAAAGACCAAAAAAAAAAAAAACCCTGCACTGAAAGATTCTTAGGATTAATAAGGAAATTTGGCAATGTGGCAGGATATAAAATGAATGCACAAAATCAATTACATTTCTGTATATTCATAAAGAACCCATTGACAAAATAGGATGGAAAATACCATTTACAGTAGCACCAGCAAAATTAAACACATAGGAATTAACTCCATGGGGAAAGTGAACAAAATCTCTGATAAAGCAAAGACATCAGAAAATGCAAAGATGTCAATTTTGGATATAGACAGTTAATGCAATCTGAATGAAATACCACAACCATTCTTCACAAAACTGGGAGGAAAATAAATCCTAAAATTTGTATAGAACGAGAAAAGGCAGTTCTAGGTCATATCAGAGCAGAAACCATCACAGTCCCAAACTTAAAGTTACATGACAAAGCTACAGTGATAAAGCAGCGTGGTACTGGCATGAGAGCAGACATAATTCATGACCAGCGGGCAACAACCCCAAGCATGTCAACTCTGTGATACTTGACAAAGGAGCCACATAGACACTGGAGCAAGGGCCTCTGTAGTGAATAGGAATGGGTACAACGGCTACACGCATACAGAAGACTCTACCTAGACCATCATCTCTCTCTCACCATGTGCCAAACTAGAATCAAAAGGGATCAAAGCATTAAATGATCAAAGACTGGAGATGCAGCTCAGTGGTGTGATGCCTGCCTCACAAGCACAAGGTCCTGAGTTTGATCCCCAATACCAGAAAAAAAATACTTAATCTGTTTGAAAATAAAAAAGGTAAAACTCAAACTCATGGGCACAGGCAAGGAATTCCTGAACAAAACCCTGGCTGCACAAGAACCAGTACCAAGTACCAACAAATGGGATCATATCAAATTAGCAACCTTCAGCACAGAAGAAGAAAGAAACCAACAGAGTGAAAATGACATACACAATGGGAGAAAATGTCACCATGTGTTCCTCAGAGAAATTATGACTAGAATACATGAAGAATTTAAAAATAGACTCCTCCCAGGAGAACGGACCCAGTCAAAAAATGGGCAACTGAAATGAACAGAAACATCACAGAAGATACACAAATGGCCAACACATTGAAAAACGTTCAACGTCACAGGCCAACACATAAATGCAAATTAAAACTATACTGCAATCTCAACTTACCCCAACATAATGGCCATCAACAAGAAATCAAATAGTAAAAAATGCCAACCAAAGCTGTATAAAAAAGGAAGCCTTCCTTGCTGGTCGAAATGTAAACTACTACAATCACTACGAAAATCAGTACGGAGATTTTTCTGCAACCCAAACCTAGAAATTCTATTTGACCTACTTATTTTTCCAACTGCCTTCAGAAAAGAACTATGGTGATACACATAGACCAAAACCTACAGCATCACAACTCACAATACCTAAACCTTAGAAGCAGTCTACATCTCCAGAGAGAACATGTGATACTTACCCAACCAGAGCACTACTCTGCCGTAACAAGATAAAGGTAGTCATTTATAAGAAAGCAGATGCATTCGGAGACTATCATGCTAAGTGAAATAAGGTGCACACACAAGCTTAACCCAGGTTATAAGCCAAGAGTCAAATGAAAGACATGTACCAGGAAGCAGGGAGGTAGATCTTTCTCATTTGTAAAGGAGATCAAGAGATGGAGGGACGGTTAGAGAAGAGAGGCAAAGAGGGATTAGGATACGTATGTCTGTGTACCAACTTCACAAAAGGAGTGTCAACTGTGGTACTGCAAAGATCTACTAAAATTGAAAAATGAAAAGAAAAAATGGATGATCAACTAAATAATTTTATCCCTTAATTTTCCATGCCTCACAATCAAATGTATATACTCATTAAACACTAAGTGACCACAGTAGCTCTAAGTGTCCAAGTCATAAACACAACCGCTTGCGTACTCCTACAGTCTCCACCATAAGTAAATTAGCACCAGGTTCACAACAGACACTCCATAATGACTTTGTAACATTTTATTTTCTCAGGCTTTATACAAACAGAAGGCTTAGGAAGGAGTTTAAAATTTCACTTTCACACAACGCAAAGGGCACCAAACTGATCATTTAGGTACTACAAAGAGCACAGTGAGGGCATGTGTAATAATATGCCCTATGTGCTGCACACCTGTGCTGCGCTGGGAGGTTTCGTGCTTATTTACAGCACATCTGTTTGAGTAACTGTAGCTACTGAGAATGTGTCTTATCTATTTGGAGAGATACAGGTAAATCAAGCACCCAGGAGAGGAAGGGCAGACACTTGTAGGAAGCCCGTAAGACACTGTGCAGTAGACACATCAGAGTGCTGGAGAAATGAGCAGTGGGCAGGACTGGTAACCTTCGTGAAATAGGCATCTGTGATCTAGCAATAGCTGCTTCTCAGCTTCCTACAATTATTTTCTCTTAAAAGTTTTATCTATGTTTCTACTTTGCCACGGCTGCTGAGTTCCCTATATAACTGCAAATTGAATCTGTGGCAAGGGCGCACACCCAACTGCATCCTAAGTTGAATCTTCCCGAAAACTGTCTCCAGGCAGAACATGCAGAAGCATTCAGCCCTTTCTGAAAGAAATTAGGGAGCTTGGCACCAGGCACTTCGGTTTGGGATGTGGAAACCAGTCTGACCCTTTGTTTTCTCTGACCTGAAAGCACCCAAGAAATATCTTCTTCCTGCTCAACAGCTAACACAACCTTATTCAAAGTCACAGAAGACAGCAAATTACAAAATCCTTAAAGGAAACTGAAGCAACCCAACAATTCTCGGAATGCTTAGGACAAAAAGCCCAGGCAACTCACAGCTATTCACTGTGGAGACACCAGGGCGGCTGGCTGGCCCTCAGGTGTAGCACCCAAGTGTGAACAATTATTTCCCGATCTTTGGTGCCTTCCTATCACACTGGCATAAACATAGCTGCTTATAACCATGTGACTAATACTGTCACAAATACCTTCCGGTCACAAACTTCCCACAGGACACGTCCTGGCCAACGGATGCTAGCAGATATGACACATTATGCCTAAACAGAGAACTGAAATTTCACTGAGCAGTTCCACCCAGTTTCCCACTTTACTACAGCGCTAAGAATACTGTGTCCCGTACAAGTACTGCTCCTTTGACTTCAGGCACAAAACACACACCTGCCACAGGTAATACATGGATTAAATAAAAGTGATTGGAAGCTTGGAGGTTTAGAGGTTGGGTGTCACCAAAGCAAAGATGATTAATGAAATAATATTTGACTCGTGAATATTGTACTTACATGAAGATTTGTGTCACTTATACCTGGAGTAAGAGCAGAAAAGGTCTTTGAGTTAGAATCATACACAGGATTAAATCATGGGTGATTGGTGAATTCACATGGTTCTCAGAACTGCAGACCCGAGGGTTACATTTGAGGGGCCATCCTACTAGTCGTACTTTAAGAGTCTGTAAGGAAATCTCATTGCTTTCTTTTTGCTCTGACACAAGAAAAACTATCAGATCCAAATTCAGAAGCACAAGAAAGGCTATGTGTATTCAAATTTTATCATGAGAATTCATAGTTATTTTGAAACCAAGCCGACCCTGGTGTGGAGATCCCATTCTCAGAAGGTGAAGAGAAACACTGCAATCCTGAAGGCACCACCTCAATCCTCTACCCACAGCAAGAGCACCTCTGGGCACTAGCGAACCCTGCATGAGCAAACAGCAGCCACTTGAAAGCGTGAGTCCTCTTCTGTTCTTTGATTAAAGGACAGATTTCTAATACCCTATACGAATTTTTGTTATCAAAAAATACTCAACCGTTTTTCCCTAACTCCTGAATAATGAAAAAATACAGAATTTATGATGCTGTGAGTGAATTTCTAACAAGTAATGAAATTCAGATGAACTGTATAATGATTCCTCACTTTCTTCATGAAACCTATCGGTTCAACTCTTTGCCTTGAGGACAGATGCTAAACAGCTGCTCTGGCAAGTTATTAAATCAAGTTTCTGGTTTTATGTAGGGCCTTTCGACAAATCCCCCACAGAAAGACGGGGCAGACAAAGAAACTCTATCAAGCCACTGAATATAATTACAAGGAAAAAGATTAATTCTTGAAATAATCTAAATTGATAGTGTTCTCAAGCAGTATTTTTCACTGTAAGTGTTAGGAGACATTTTCCATCCATATCCCTTAACAATCAGAATTAAATCCCAACACAAGGGGTCACGTAGAGTACACCCACTTAACAAAGGGAAAGGAAACCGATTCCACCAGGCATTTTAAATATAATCTTAAGAAAAAAAGAAATCACTGATACTAAAACCAAGCATTTCTCATCTGTAATTTTCCTTGGTTAAGCCAGCAAGATTCATGGATAGAATTTCACATATTGACGTGAACGTTTCCGTGAGAAGTCTTTTCTGAAATGTGATCCACCACAATGGTATAGTACGGTCCTCACTGAAAAGAAAGGCCAGGGCAATGGCAACAAAAGACAGATATTCCATGTAACATTTCACATATTATGCCGAACATTCCTCCATACACTCCACAGGAAATACAGCAGGAGCTCCCTGATGTGAACAGGACTAAAACCCAAATGGGATCATTTAATAGAACTCAATTAAATTATCCACTTTGAAAAGTCTCTCCATAAGGTCTTCTGGGTACCTCATGTTTTATGACAGTGTACGTTTTTCAAATATCAATGACCTTGGAAATTTAATTCTAATGTGCCTGAGGGCCTTATTCTTAAAACACAGGGCATGCAATATTATTTGAGAAATTTCTGAGCAGTTGCCAGTGATCAATGGTTTTCTAAAAAGCTCTTACGACTGTGTGCCAGCTGGAACAGTTTCTATCCCGAGATTTCAGTCAGTTTTTAAAATCAGTACAGGTGACACTCTCCTAGTGTATACCTCAATGCAATGATATGGCTTTGGTACTACAGTGTTACCTTCATTTAAGAAACTGGACTGCCATCAATAAAAACGCATCTACATCGCTGTTACATTGAAGTAAACTCTCAATTCTTGAAATGTACATAGCCAAGAAAATATCAAAGCAGCTTTTTCATTTATGAAAGTTCACAAGTGTGGAACAATGGCTTTACCACCTTGACGTACTTAATTCATTTGTACTGCTGAGTATCTCCCTCTATGAAAAGTGTTATTCAATTATATGGTTCCACCGCGCACCAGAGGTCCACTGTTAACAGCAGTGCTGTACTATGATGTGTGCTTCGTATTGCTAAGGATTGGAAAAATAATGCATTGTATTAACGAACGTTGACCATCATCAGTTTTTCATCCACTTGTAAAAACAGGTAGGCAATTAGAGTATGCAGAGTGGAAAAACAAAACTCTTTTCACAGAGTCATTAGCAAGACCCCGACTGTAAGAGCCCTCATGTGTGAATAGACACAACAAAAACAGAAGCGAAAGAGAAATCTGAAGTTGTACTAACTCTGACATCACCTTTAAATCACCCGTGGCCAGTGTCTGAGTTGATAAAACACTCATTATTTTTTATTTGAGGTATCTCTATCTTGTAAATGCTATTGCCTTTTTGCTCAACAACAGTTTAACTTAGATCCAAAATGAAAAATACGAAAAAAACCTAGAGAATTTAATGAAAGTAAAATTTTTATCTTCGTGCCATAATGTAATGCAGAAGGAAAGAGTGTTTCCAATTGCCCTGGGAAAAAATGAAGTTTCCATCCTGCAAAAGTAAAGTGATACATTTAATATTTCTACTCAATTATTATAATGCTAGAAAATCTGCCTCTGTCAATGCATAATAATTCCCAAAGACTTCCCACAGCCCCCTCTTCCTTCCCCACACTTGAATGCCACTGTTTTACACTGCATCTTCCTCAGGCCCAAACCATTTTCCCATTATGGTTTGGTTCTTGTTTTCTGTAATTTACCTAAATGCTGTGACACGTTCTCTACAGCACTGTATAAATAATGCCATCCTTGGGAACAGAGTAATTTATACGCAAGTAAACTGTTTCCAATAAACTTCCCGTTTCTACACTTTCATCTTAAAGATGAGGGTTTTTTCTTCATATTAATCTACTTTTTCTGCCCTTCTGAAAACAGGAAAACATGTTCAAGTCATTTCCCAGTGAGACAGGGCTCACCTAATCCGTTTTCATAAACTCAGTTACATGGTTGGCTGCGGACCTGTGAGAAGACTTAGCAGGCCACTCCTTCTTGTTTGAATGCGCGTCCCCTAAGTTGCTGAGCACAGTTAGCACATACTTGTTGTAGCTTTTGTTCTCATCTAGCTTTTACGGCTTTGTATCTCCCTGTTTGTCACTTCTTTTATCCGTGGGATCCTTCTGTGGGCCAGGGTTCTAACCAAGTGTGTACAGGCCTACGTGGCATTCCAACTAACTAACGAGCACATTAGCACTGCTTGTGAAGAGAAAGGGTGGGCCCTGGTGGAGGCTTGGAGGCTGTTCTCTGCCTAAAGCACTGCCCTTCTCTGCGGCACACGGGTTCTCATTTGTGTTAGCCTAGGTGAGGGTCACCTGTTCACACAACACACACTTACTGATGAGTACATAATAAGTAATAATAACTGAAGACTATCCCTGTCTTCCAAAAATTCCACTTAGGTGAGACGGATGGGCATAAAAGGGAGTAACAACAAGCATAAGTTTTCTTCCAGAAATGTCCAGAGACATCTAGAAAGTTCTGCCTGGATCTTTCAGGAGAGGCAACATAGGAGATGGGATTGAGCTCAGCCCAAAAGCAAGCGGGGAGGGGACACTGCGGGCAGGGTGACCACTGTGAGATCCATTCCAGTGATGTGAAAACTTTTTTATTTACAAATCTAACCTTGAATGACTTGGAGAAAGTGGTCCAGAGTAAATGACTTTAATCCACCCACCAGAGAGCAGACCATGAGAAAGTGCTGGGCAAAGGAGGTTACGCCACAGCGGACTGGAAAACCACTTGGGCTTCCTTCCTAGACCAAACACTGGGCAGTGCCGCCCAGATCTGCTTTGAAGAGATCAGCAAGAAAGAGATGATTATGAAGTCTAGACACACAGTGGTTTTCTTTTTAGTTAAATAAGTACTTATGATAGTAGATCAAAAAGATTTTACTTTTAGTGGTGTATGCTGAGGATAAACGAAATGAATACTTCCAGATTCGGATCTGCCGCACCCTCCTTTTCCTTTGAGCGGTTATTCACGACCACACTTGACCTGCCCTGTGCCCAAGCAGGCATCTCTTTCTCCACCATTAGGGAATTTTAAAGGATGCACATGTGTACATAGATAGACAAGGTCTTTATTACCTCTATTTATTTCGGATGAAAAAGACAGAATGACATACACAGAAAAGCTTTTGTATATGTTACCTTTTTAAATTTTATTTTAAAATGAAATAATAGCTAGAATAGACTATCAATGATTTAGTAGGCACAACCCCCTAGGAGCCCCGTCAGTGGCTTCCTCTGTGCCCTTCCTCATCCGCAGCGGAGCTCACAGGGCTGTGTCCACAATGATCATCCGCCCAACTACGCAGCAGCATCAGGGCCGCACGGGGGTCCCCAGCCCGGGGTTCCCCTCACCCCACCCCCCTGCCCACCACTGCTGTCCTATGGACCCCAAACGCACAGGCCGAAACCTTTCCAGGAACGGCCAGGCTCAATCCAAGCCAAAGACAAAAGAAACTAATTATGAATTTCACTACTTCCCTAATTCTCTTCTACAAGAACATAGTAAGACAAAGAATCAAATTAAAAAGAATCCACCTCACCATCTGTACAGGATCGCTGTCAAACTATGCTTACTGCGGACATTCTTTAGAAATTAGACACAATTTCAGGGAGACTTGATATCCACCCCAATTTAAAACAGCTCCTTACTTCTGCGCTGCCCCTTTGTTCAGTCTGACTCAAGTATTACTGTAACTAATGGACAGGTGATCTGGTTTTAAAACACCTTTTCAGATGGGCAATAACTTTGTGAAAACACCTCAGGTGTCAGGTCCTGCAGACCAGTGGCGCTCACCTTCGCCAGCCCAAGCGGAGGCTGGGAGGGCTGCCCCTTCCTTCCCTCCTGTGCTCCGAAGCTGCCAAAGACCTTCCTCCCCTTAGGCAGCAGGGGGATTATCCTGAGGCTCTGAACTTGAGAAAGAAAACAAAGTCCACAACTCAGGAGTGGAGGTGTGTGCGCGTGTTCGCGGGCGTCAGGTGGGGACTGTGATATAAATGAGCCCTGGAGACACTAGGCCGCGGGAGCCGTGAAGGTGGCCCCAGGCTCTGAGACGCTGTCACAGCCTGGCGTTTGCCCGCTTAGCGTCTTGTCTAGCTCAGGAAGCATGGACTTTCGGGGCCACTTCCTGATCTCACCAAAGTGAGATCCACTGCCTTGGAGCCGCGCTTACGCCACAGGGCAGGACTCCCCTGGTTGCCACTGTCCAAGCTGAGTGGGCAGACGACACTTCAGGGCACAGAGTGTCACAGCGGAAGAGGTGTGTGCAGGACTGAAACCGCAGTTCTTACAGGATCAAGCAGAAAAGCACGGATTTTATTGTTGTTTAGGAGGGGACCAGCTCCAATCAATTAATGATTTAATTGCCTACACCAATTAAGATAATGAACAACAGCGACTCTACAATCAATTAGCTTTCTCCAAACTTTCTAGTCTACATATGAGTCCATAAGGGCTGTGTACATTCTTAGTTTTGCAGTAAACTAGGTGGGTTCACTAATTCCCAGTGGGTGACCCTACCCTACCTTAGCAGACACATGAGGTTACTCAAATGATTCACTGGCAGCAGAGAATTATGAAAAGGTATCACTGGAATAGGTAGTAGATATTTAATTTTCCTCTAAAATCAGATTTTAAATCAAATTATGTCTCTATATTCAGAGGAATTGTCCCTTTGGTCACCTGGTTTCTATGACATAAATTACTTCAAAGTAAGCATGTAAGAATATAAACCCGGGGCCAGAGATTTAGCTCAGTGGTTCCGGCAAATGCCTTGCAAGTGCAAGGTCCTGAGTTTGATCCCCGGTAACCACATACAATGCTGAGCGTGGTGACTCATGCCAACCAGCAATCAATACCACATACCACAATGCTGGGCATGGTAGCTCACGCCTATAATCCCCGCACTCGGGAGGCAGAGACAGGAGGATTGCTGAATTCGAGGCTTGTCTGGGTTACACACATGGTGAGCTCAGGGCCAGCCTGGACTACAAAGCCAGACCCTGTCTCAAAAAAAAAAAAAAAAAAAAAAATATAAGCCCACCAGAGAGTAGTAGGGTTGCCTGGTTTTATCACTCTTGAAACAAAGTTTGGATTTTTTTGCTTGTTTTTTTGTGGTACTGGGGATCAAACTCAGGACCTTGCAGTTGCCAGGCAGGTGTACTGCCACTGAGCCACATCTCCAGCCCGGAAGCAAAGGACTTCTGAAGTTACTTACAATAGGGTGATTCAGATGGCATACAGACATAGTACAGAGAAGTAAGCAGCAATGCCAGGGGCCAGTCCCCGAAGGTGACCGAGCACCTTCTACATCAGCATAAGAATTCAGGGTCTCGGGTCTGGCACCACAGTCACAGTGGCTGTTCTTCCCCAGAGAAAAACTCTTGGCCTACCATAGCATCATCCATTATTGTGTACAATAGTAACTCTCAAGAAATTTTCCCCAAGCAAATGCATACCACACTGCTCAAATCTGTCATTTACCATCTGCCACACACTTGCTTTACCTGCCCTGGCTGTATATTTGTTCTCTGTGTTAGACTTTTGTTACTATGACAAATGACTCAAAGCGAACGACTTAAAAGGAGGGAAGGTTTCCTCTGGTTTCAGAGGTTTCACTGGAGGGTCGGTTGGCTCTTTGTTTTTAGGCCTGTGGCAAAGGAGTGTATCAAAGAGGGTGGTACACAGCAGGGCAACGCACACCTGACAGGAACCAGGAAGCAAAGAGAAAGACAGAAAGGGACCCAGGCCTAATCTCCCCCTCAAAGGATGCCCTCTACAACCCAACTTTCTTCCACTAGGTCCCTTCAGCACCCCAGGTGGGAACCAAGAGACGAACCTTTAAGAGATGAACGTTCTTTGGCAACACCTCAGATTCACAGTGTAGCACTCTGGGAAACCACCCAATGACAGGGCAGGCACTGAACTAGGCACAAGGGAAGTGCCGGCTCCTCCCGGATAAAAGGCGCGGAGATTTTGCAGCTTTAAGACTAAGCCAGGCAAGAGGACTGGCTCAACTTCCAGAAGCCTTCACAAGCACCGCTGAAATGAAGAGTGGGTCACAACTCGAGAAAAGACAGGGCTTCTCCGAAATGTGAAGCTCTGTTTTAGCTGGCTACGCAGTTACTGATAGCCTACTGCTTGCCAGGCAATGTAAATGCACCTTCAATATCTTCTCCACCTGTCAGAACAGCTATCCTCAAAAGGATAAAGATAACAAACACTTACATGGATGTGAATTAAAGGGAGTGTAAACTGGTACAGCCATCAGGGAACGCCACATGGGGCTCCTCAAACAATAAAAGGGAATTACCTCATGATCCAGCAAGTTCAATGTCATGGATAAACCCAAAAGACATGAAGTGCAATGACCCAGACACTGACGCATAAACACAATGTGACCTCACTGTTGCATACCATCTAAAACGTTAATCTTACAGAAGTAGAGAGTGAAATGCCAGTTTCCTTGGGCTGAGGTGTATGGAAGAAGGGCAGATGAGCAGATGTTTGTCGGAGAATGCAAACTTCCAGCTAGACAGGTGTAAATTAAAGAGACTATGCACCACAGTGACTACAGTTAATTAATGTCTTTTTAAGAATGCTGAGGGCGGACTGGAGATTTAGCTCAGTGGTTCCGGTGCCTGCCTCGCAAGCGCAAGGTCCTGAGTTCGATCCTGGTAACCACATACAATGCTGGGCGTGGAGACTCACGCCCACCAGCAATCAATACCACATACCAATAGTGCCAGGCATGGTGGCTCACAACTGTAATCCTAGCACTCGGGAGGCAGAGACAGGAGGATTGCTGAGTTTGAGGCTTGCCTGGGCTACATAGTGAGCTCAGGCCCAGCCTGAACTACAAAGCAAGACCCTGTCTCAAAAAAAAAAAAAAGAATGCTGAGGGCAGATATAGAGTTCTCACCACAGAAGTGAAAATCGTGTGGCACACTACACACTAATTAGCCCAACGTAATTACATGCACACACACCTCAATGTCACGTGCATGCAGAAATACACGTGATTTTATCTGTCAACATAAAGAATGAAGTCATCTAGGCCACAGAATAAAGCTGTGCCTCTATCTAGAAACAGAAATTATTTTGTAAATGAGAATTCTAAAGTTTGGCCTAGTGAAAGAGGACCGGTATGGCACCTCTCAGTTCAATAAACATCAGTGATACCAGGGGAAATTCTTGAAACTTTGTATGTCCTTATTTCATTAATCATGATATAAAAATTTCTTCCTTCATTAATATCAATATAAAAGTGACCAATTTATAATGCCACTAATACCACTCATGCTTTCATTCAAAGTAACAGACTGCTTAAGCTCCACTATAAACTGCTGTTAAACTCACTACCAATATAAGATAATAACATATTTCATCAAGAATATAAAGTAATTGTCTTGCTAATTAAGGAAGCTCATTTGGTTCTAGTGATAGTTTATTCAAACATATAATTATACTATATAACAAGTACTCCTTTTAATCAAATGTATAATTATTAAAATACCGTTAAGGGATATAATTGGCATATTATAAATATATTTCTATCATAACCACTTAAACCTCAGTAAATGCATCTCTAAAAGGCCTTGGTTTAATTAGCATACAGTAACTCTCTCCTTGAAATGAAATTAACTCCTTAAGTGAAACAACTAATTTCAAGCATAATCTTACATGTATAATGTCAATGTAATTATTAAACCTTGCCAAATAAAAATATTTTTAAAAACTGAAAGCTTATTTGCCAAAAATACACAAAAGTGTATGTCTCCAGGCAGTAATTCTCAACCTGCGTGCACACTTCACCACCCGGGGACCTTTCACAAAGCCGCTACCAAAGCCATCCACAGACCCTCATTCAACAGCTGGAAGGGTGGGCCCCGGCACTGAGGTTTTTTGTGTACATGTTTGAAAAGTTTCCAGTACTACAGCCCTGAAGACTAATAAAATGTATTTCAGACTACAAATGTTTGTTACTCATAATTCCCAAGTATGCTAAAGAACCAAAATGGAGAAACAAAACGGAATGTATACACAGTGCAGTGCTATTCAAGCAAGACTGCTTCATGCAACAGCACAGATGAATCTCGCGTGCACTGTGCTGGGTGGAAGGGGCTGGACCCCAGCGCCACACCGAGGCAGTGAGCACGTCGCTTGGAGTCACGGAATCACTGGACGCGACTGTCAAGCCGGATCCACAGCATTATGCATCTGTCCGATCCCATGGAACTGAACAGCACACACAATGCACTTTACTGTGTATAATTTTTTCAAAATCGATGAAGAAGTGGAGAAGGGGAGAGGACGGAATGCACTGTGACAAACGAATCTGTCTTACAAACCTGTCCCTTAGCTACAGCAGTGAGAAAGGAGCCGTCCTAAGTGATCGGGATCAGTGGGGCTCAGGCTGGACTGGTCAGGGCTGGCGACAGCATGCTCTTGCCCTCGATTCTCTTTGTCAAGGGTGTCACTATATTTAGTATGAATGACAACACACTAAAAATTGTAAATTTTGATT
>PVIC010034622.1:0-19522 GCA_004025085.1 Thryonomys swinderianus | reverse complement strand
TGAGTGAAGATCTTGAGATGGGGAGATGATCCTGGGTCACCAGGGGGATCCGCGGTGTAACCGTGTGTGCTCTCTGCACACCAGGCCGTGCTGGCGACCTCCAGGCGCTGCTTGCTGCTCTTGACCTCAGAGCCTCTGGAGGGAGCATTGTTCTCCTGAGGTGCATTTCAGACTTCTGTTCTCCAGATCCGTATGAAAATAACTTCCTGGGGCCGGAGGGTTAGCTCAGTGGTTCCGGTCCCTGCCGCGCAAGCACAAGGTCCTGAGTTCGATCCCCAGTAACCACATACAATGCTGGGCGTGGTGGCTCACGCCCACCAGCAATCAACCAGCAATCAGCACCACATACCACAGTGCCGGGCGTGGTGGCTCATGCCTGTCATCCCAGCACTCCGGAGGCAGAGACAGGAGGATTGCTGAGTTCCAGGCTTGCCTGGACTACATAGTGAGCTCAGAGCTAGCCTGAACTACAAAGTGAGACCCTGTCTCAAAAAAAAAAAAAGGAAAAGAAAATAACTTTCTGTTGTTTTAAGCCACTAAATTCACGATAAATGTGAACGTACAGGAAACTAACACAAGCTTTATCCATTAGTCACATGAGTGTTTTAGTCATTAGAAAAATCATCTTTTTGAGAGCGGAACCAAGGAAGCTCAAATATCTTTTAATTCCATATTTGCATTCTTTGTCTAGAAATAATGTCCTCCCTCTGTGAGACTACAGATGGTCTGAAGGTGTAGCTGAAGTAAGAATCTAGAGGGAATGGGTGACTGAAGTAGGTTTTCTTGCATAAAGGGAAGAGAAATAGCCAGGTAATTTGTTGACTAAATGGACGGGATAATAATTAAGTTAGGAGGGCTGAGCTGTATAGTCATTCATATATTCAGCAGACATTTATTGGCCACCTGCTTTGTGCCAGGCACCATTCTAAGGGCTGAGTATTTAGAAGTGAACAAAGTAGAGAAAGAATAAAAATCCCTGGTAATGGAGCTTATATCCTAGTAGGGGAGACAAGGATATAAAATGAATGTCACCTCTAACAGAGACAGATCAAGTACCAGCTGTCTTCACTTGGTTTAGATCAAGATGGTTTAGATCAAGAATGTCCCCCAGAGGCCTCGTGTGCCCACAGGTGGGACTTTTGGAAGGCACTGAGTCCCGGGGGTCTGTGCTCATCAGGGAATCAGTGATGAGCTTAGGAGCTGAAGGCACTGTTGGGGATGGGGCCTGGCTGAGAGGGAGGGTCACTGGAAGAAGATCTGTCTCCCTGTCTCTCTCCTCCATTTGTTCTCTCTTCTGCTGGCCATAAGGAGCAGCTTCCTCCTGCTCAGGACCTCCCACTGGGCCCTTTCTGTGGTTAAGTCTGCCGAACATGCACTAAAACTTCTGACGCTGTGAACCCAAGCAAACCTCTCCTCCTCCACGCTGTGGGTGTCTGCTACCTGTTTCAGGGATGAGACAGTGACTGAAGACGTGGCATCTACTTTTGCCTCCAAAAACTTCACCCACTGACAAGACACAGGCAATTTTCCACTGATGACCAACATTCTCTTCAGATGGCTCTTTCCGGAGTTAAGCTGCCTCAGACGGGCATCTCCTTTGCCAACTATCTATAAGAAAGTAAATGCAAACAAAACCACATTCAAGGAAATCTCTATAAATTTCTACAAGTGGAAAAAAGCAGATTCCCACATCCCACAGAATCGCTGCTGGTAAACTTTTCTCTAAAACCTCTGATGAAATTGAGAGAAACTGAGCAAGAAAGCATCCCTAACTTCTCCAAGGATCCCTTATAAAAGGAGGAATCAAAGGAAGAGGACTTTCAAAATGGAAGTATTTTTTTCCCAATTAGCATCTTGATGTCTAAGACATATTTAGTATATTTGAAGCTAAGAGAGAAGGGAGGCATTTGGAAAGAGGGCCTCAGGTTTTGTGTTTCTAGAAACAGACTCCCAAAAATGGGAAGGGATGTTGTATGGGCGAGGATGCTTAATGTGAGGACCAGACCAGAGACCAAAAGAAGAATGACAGTGACAGAAGAGTCCGGTTCAATTTGGGGAAGAAGTTCTGGGCTGTGGGAGAAGCCTAACAATGGAATGGGCTCCTTGAGTAAGAGGCAGGAAGCACAGGGGGTTCAGACACCCCAGGGAGAGAATCCAAGCTTCTGTGGGAGGAATGAACTTCAAGAGAAGTTCCTCCCCACCCCCAAAGTCTGTGATTCACTAAATACCCAAACCAGGAAAATAGACTTCTCGTAGTGAATGCAATGTATTTGAAATTTCAAGTGCCCCCCCCAAAAGATTTCATGTGCCAAACAACATGGCCTTAAAATACATGAAGAAATAGACAAAACAATAGTAATGGAAAACTTTACCACTTATGTAATAAAAAAATAAATGAGAACAAAATCATATTTAAGGAGATTTCTATGAATTTCTAAAAGCTGACCCAGGATGTTAAACTTCCTCCTGCCAGCACGGCATCAATCTGACAGACTGTCCACTGTACTGGGTGCGATATTTTCCCCTAATGACTATATAATGAATGGTAACTAATAATAACCAAATTTATGATGTGTTGATTAGCCCCCGAGTGTCAGGTGGTAGCAACAGAGTCCTGGATTTTGTGGGATTTACATTTCTGCACAGGAGGCAGACAAAGCAAAAGATGAGACACAAGGGATGCTAAGAGAGTGATAAGAGCTGTGTGGCTGGGCTCGAGGGTGCAGGTGGTAGGGGGGAGGAGACAGTTTTAGGCAGGATGGAGCCCTGTGCAGCGACCTGGAAGATCTGGAGAGGGCTGTGCAAAGATCTTGGAGGAGGGTTCAGTCTCAGTCCCCAGGGTGGGAACTGGCTTTGTGCGATGGAAGGAGAAGAGAGCAAAGGGCAGGGAGGCGGGAGATGGGGTCACACACGGAGGGAACAGACGGGACCGAAAGTGGGTTTCAGCGGGGGAGGGGGGCTGCAGGTGGACTTGCTTCAGTCCGTTACTTGGCCCTTGAGCCAAGACTGTAAACTCACTGGGTCAGTTTACCAGTGGCGCTCTTGCCTGAGAACCGAACTGAGTCAAGGAGCCGAGTGTCATGCTCGGCCACTGCCTCACTGCGTGACCTCAGGCAGCCCCTCAGCTTCTCCGTGCCTCAGCCTTCCTCTGTAACACTGATGAGGTGGGAACCCCTTTCACTGTGAGCCCTTGAAGTTTGCACCCGGGCCCTGTACGGCAGAGGCAGAAAGGTAAGCTGCACTTTGAGAGAGGAGTAGGAGGAAGAGGAGGATGAGGGAGGGGAGGAAGGAGAACTCAGGGCCTTTGCCGGACTCTGAATCCCTTGTCTTTGTAGACACCCAGTGGAATGGGAGCATGTGAGGACACTTCCCGACACGGCAAGGCGGACATTTCCCAAGAAGGAGCCAAGAGTGCACTCTGTTCTTGGCCATGGCGCCGCACAGCAGTGTCAACAAGTCATCTGGCAAATGAACAGGCTCTGAAAGCCACTGCTCCTGCGAGCGTCCGGGAGTAAAACGGAAGAATAACGGGCGAGCCAGCTGGGAGACTTGGGCAAGCTTGGCGGCGCAGGCCGGAGATAGAGTAGAAAACATGTGGAGAGTAGAAAACACGAAGGTGGCCAAACTCCTGCGAGCGAGGGAAGCTCCGAGCCAGGCCCAAGCGCAACTGCAGCCAGCAGAAAGGGCGTGGCTGAGAACCACTCCGGGAGCACGGCTGGCAGGCTCTGGTCGGGTGCCCTGGGGAGACCAGGCGGTCCTGCTTGGCCTCTTCGCACAAGATTGCCAATGCGTCCTCCTGCTGCGGTTGGTAGGCACGGGAGGAGCAGAGCATGGGTCAGACACAGCTGATCCAAGTCCCTACTCTACTGCGTGGCCTTGCGGGAGTCATCTGACCTATAGTTTTGAAGACAAGGCAGTGTTAGTTACCTCTGTGGTGGGGGTAGGGATGGTCAAGGTCATATGTCAGAAATAAAAATAGTGCCACATGGATCCTGAAGGTCAGCATGTGGAGGTGCCCAGTCGCTATTACTGACAAAGGCCAGGTTTTGTTTGAAGGATAGAGGATTTGGGGGCACAGACCCCC
This sequence comes from Thryonomys swinderianus, assembly GCA_004025085.1. Classification (NCBI taxonomy): domain Eukaryota; kingdom Metazoa; phylum Chordata; class Mammalia; order Rodentia; family Thryonomyidae; genus Thryonomys; species Thryonomys swinderianus. The sequence continues at coordinate 15,438 of PVIC010034622.1, read as the reverse complement.
GGAACTGACAGGGCTCCCTGGCCAATGGAATCCTGGGACTTTCCCAGCCCGTGGCTATAAAGTACCGTGGCTAGGATGGGAGTACCTAGGGGCTGGTCCCCAAAGGAAGGGGCAGATGACGGGACGAGCCTGGACTGCGCGTATTCAGTTGCCCCTCCTCACTCACTAGATGGATTGTTTGCTCAAGGAGAGGAGATGGAGGCCCAGGTGTGTGGGAGTAGGTGGAGTTCACTCCACTAATCTAAGTAGAGGAAAGAAAAATTTGACATATGTTCAACCCAGGATCTTGTACTTGAAAATGCTAAGTAGCAGGTTTATTTATTTTTAAAAATTAAATTCATTTTGTTTTTGAGACAGGCTCTCTCTGTGTAATTCAGGCTGGCTTTGAACTCACTAAATTGCTCAGGCTGGCCTTGAACTTGAGTTGACCCTCCTTAGCTCCCATGTGCTAGGATTATAGCATGCACCACCATGCCTACCTAGAGAATAGCAGTTTAAAAAAGTCTTTAAGGGGCCGGAGGGTTAGCTCAGTGGTTCTGGCGCCTGCCTCACAAGTGCAAGGTCCTGAGTTCGATCCCCGGTAACCACATACAGTGCTGGACATGGAGACTCATGCCCACCAGCAATCAATACCACATACCACAGTGCTGGGCGTGGTGGCTCATGCCTGTAATCCCAGCACTCGGGAGGCAGAGAGAGGAGAATTGCTGAGTTCAAGGCTTGCCTGGACTACATAGTGAGCTCAGAGCCAGCCTGAACTACAAAGCAAGACCCTGTCTCAAAAAGTCTTTAAGGTGGGCATGGTGGTACATTTATAATCCCAGCACAATAGGAGGCCGAGGCAGGAGAATAGTAGGTTTGAGCACAGCCTGAACCATTTAGCGAAACCCTGTCTCAAAATTTAAAAAAAAGGAAAGAAAAGAAGTTTGGGGTGTACTGCCAGAAAAACAAACAAAACCTCCCCAGACATCATCAGCCTGGCTTATGTTGTTCAGGCTTTTTTGCAAATATTTATTGACCGTGGACTGTGTGCAGTTTGTGTCAATGACTAGAGGGGACAAGAGAGTCCTGGACCCCAGGCTCTTTCCCTCACAGCAGGCCTGCTTCTAGTGCTCTATTAGTTCTCACTCTGAGCAAGTATTTGTTCACTGGTTCCTACCCTGCAGAAGCTCAGGTATCTTGTGCTGTATTTTACTTAAACCTTAAAACTATGCTAGGGAGGGTTATTATTCTAACTTTGTACTTGTGAAGTGTAGGACTGAAAGAGTTGAAGATATGTGCCCTCAAGCACATTATGAGTCAGTGCAAGAAAGCAACGGCCCCAACAGGTATATCGGTGAAGTGTATCAATGTGAGATGACCGGGCTGGTCCTTGCCGTTGCCTTCAGTGGCTCATAACCCAACACAGGCGTTGGGGCCGAGAGGTCCCCAGGGCAGCTTTGGTCCTGTAGCCTTTCTGTAGCATGAGAAAATGCAGTGAGTTGTCAGATATGTCAGTCTTCGGGACATTTTGTCAACAATTTGGGAGTGACTTCAATTCCCCAAAAGGACATAGAAGACACAGAACAGACCTAAGGGTGAAAATGGAAGGAAATGTGACACAGATTCAAGGGGCAAAAGATGTGCTTTGAGATCAACAGGTCCTTGATCTACCTGGTGTTGCCCAGAGAACTGGTGTTTGGAGCTATATCATTGCTTATCTGTCCCTTTAGTGGTCAGCACCTTGGTTCCTTTGTGAGGGCAGGGCCTCTCACCTTCCTGTAAGGGGTGCCCCCTAAGCCAGGCTCCAACCCTGCTGTGTTCAGGGGGACCATTTGGCTAGGGCAGCACTGTTGCTTATGTCGGGGCGGACAGAGACCTCTCCAAACACAGCCTCTTGTCCCTGGTTTACCTGAGGCAGAGGGCAGGGATTCTCAGTTCCAAAGCAGAAATAGTAGTGACACCTTGTGTAGGAAGAAATTCCTTCTCTATTGCGAGGTTTCGTAAGCCACCTTCCCTACTCAATTTTCAATAATGTCACTAATGAGCCAGAGGAACTAACAACTCAAGGCAGTTATGAAAATGAGCAGAAATGTTCAAGATAACACAGCCTTCACGAAGCAAGCTCTAGACTGAAGAAATGTGTGAGCCAACCAGGGTACAGAGGAAAAGGGGTGATGATGAAGTGTTCAGTCTGACTTAGATCAGGTTCTCCAAGAAGCAAGCTGAAAACAAGGATTTGAACATAAACCCAAAAATACCCAAAGGACAATGCAGGAAACCAGGGCTCAGTAAGACTGGGGATCGCTGTCCACAGGGCAGAACATGACACTCAGATCCATCCCTCCAAAGACAGGCACTGGGTAAGGCCCCTGAGTTTGTCTTGTGGGAGGAGTCTGTGCCTTCATAGCCAGAGGAGCTCATGGAAGAAGAGATAGGGCATTGCCACATGGAGGTGAGGCCAGCCTGCTCAGAAATGGTACCTCAGCACAGGGCAGAGTGAGGGTGCTAGCAGCATTGCTGTGCTGTGAGAAGTGGCACATCCCAGCCATATGTCATTTAATATTCATTGTGACTTGTTAGTGTCTGTGACGTCATCTACCTTATAGAGGTAGGAGAGCTGAGAGCCATCACGCTCTGAGGTTTGTCAACTAGACCCAAATGCTCTTCTTTACAACACGGGTGCTTATCATCACTGGCTTCCCTCCTAATACCAGTGGCATCCCCATCCTGTCACTGTGACCACTGGTTAACCATCCAAATAGAGAGAAAACTCCTCCTCCCATCACACACACACACACACACACACACGCACGCACATGCACACAAGTGAGTGGGAAGGACCTCTGGTAGCAGGTCTTCTTTAGAAATAGCCTCACCTTTTATTCCAGGGCCATATCGTTAGTAAGGTTGTAAACGCATTGACCTGAAGCGATATAACTCTTGGAGTGCTCTTTACTTGACTTGTGTACAGTGGGAGTTTTCTTTCTTTCTTTCTTTCTTTCTTTCTTTCTTTCTTTCTTTCTTTCTTTCTTTCTTTCTTTTCTTTCTTTCTTTCTTTTTCTTTCTTTCTTCCTTTCTTCCTTCCTTTCTTTCTTTCTCTTTCTTTCTTTCTTTCTTTCTTTCTTTCTTTCTTTCTTTCTTTCTTTCTTTCTTTCTTTCTTTCTTTCTTTCTTTCTTTCTCCCTTTCTTTCTCCCTTTCTTTCTCTCTTTCTTGCTTGCTTGCTAGGATTTCACTTTGCAGTTCAGGCTGGCCCTGAGCTCACTATGAAGCCCAGGCAAGCCTCCAGCAATCAGCAATCTTGCCTCTGCCTCCTGAGTGCTGGGATTACAGGTTTGAGCCCTGCACTGTGGTATGTGGTACTCACTGTTGGTGGGTGTGAGTCACCACGCCCAGTATTGTTATATGTAGTCATCGGGATCAAATGAGGGACCTTGCGCTTGCTAGACAGGTGCTGGAACCACTGAGCTAATCTCTGACCCCAAAGTGGGAATTCTTATACTTAGCTCATATGGGATTATTGGAATGTCAAATAACACACGTGGAGTGTTTAGCACAGTGACTGGTAAATGTTCAGAAAGTGTTCGCTGGGATTAAGCATTGGTCGAGCCACCTGGCCCTTCACAGCACTGTGTTCCTTGCCTAATCCTTACTGTCTCACTTTCTCCACTTGTTTCCTGACACCATATGCTCTATGAGACTTTTAGGGTGTCTTACAAAAGGAAGGTGCAGTTGGTTAGGCCAGAGTCAATTCTAAACTGAGGCTGGAGAGGAAAGGCCACATGCTGGGTAGTGTCGCTACCCTGACAGCTGAGATGCACCCCTAAGTGTTGAGCAGCACTGTGAGGGTGCATTCAGGAAGCTAGGAGCTCAGTGCGCATGTCACGTGAGCACCAGGCCATCCATCTGCACACTTGTTAGTGGCACTATGTAAGGAAGTGCAGCCTCACAAGAGTTTACACAGCTTTTGTTTCTTTGCTCTGAAGGTGAATTTTTCATCAGCTTCTAGCAACACTATTAACTTTTCACCACTAGGCTGAAATATTCAACTTAAAAGAGGAGAGGTTTAATTTGACTCATGGGGGATTTAGCCCATGGTCAGATGGCTTCATGGCAGAAATAGCATGGTGGAAGACAATAGAGGAAGAAAGCTGATCAATCCATTTATCCAGGAAACAGAAAAAAGAGAGGAACCAGGGAGGGAGATGTGTCCTCCAAAGACACATCCCAAGTGACACACCTCTTCTTCCAACCAGGCCCTGACTCTTAACAATACGTTTGGCTTTAATTCATGAATGGATCAATCCACTGGTGAGTATGAGACTCCCATGATCTAATCACCTTCCCAGAGTCTCGGTTTTGAACACATGAGACTTTTGAGGGAGATTCTAGATCTAAACCATAACAGCCGTGTTGGACAGTTTCTAGAATATTCAAGTCATTTTTCTTCCCACTGTGTTGACCAGCTGAACACAGGGCATATCAACTCCCACTCTGACTCTCCTCAAGCATGTTCTTAGAGCAAAATGAAGAGTTCTCCTAAGATGCATAAGAAAGGGCAGGGCAGATGATGGCATAGGGCCTGGGCCACCAGGGCACTTACTTTCTGCTTGGGAGTGATGGAGTGCAGCGAGGATGATGACTACTTTGTCCATCACTGTAACCAAAGTAGTTCATCCCCTCCTAGGACTTTCTCCGTGACTGAGACTGAGTAGGAGGCTGAGCCCTGCTAACTTACACCTGGATCAGGCTTTGGGTTCGTGAAAGGGTGCAAAGTCATGAGATGATTGCGAATTGATTATAAGCAGAGGATTTTCAGTCTGTTTGAGTTTGGATGGCAAGTCTAAAGTCATTCCAGATTATGCACAACTTTCCATGCTTTCAGGACAAGTGAAAGGAGGACAAAACCAATATTAGCTTCCTTGGTTTAGTATGTATGATGGTGAGAGCTAGGATGAGTGAATTTGGCTTCTTTAAACAATGTATTTCAAGGTTCATAAGCAGAATTTGGTCTCTGTAATTCAACTAAAACATGAAACTATAGTTTTATGAATATTTTCAGGACAGTTTTAACCAAGAGAAATAGTAGGCTTTACCAGGGAAATACCATGTGATAGAGGTTGTAATGACATTTTTCTGGTCATCACTACAACCCTATCTTAATAATATTACATTTTACAGCCAGTGCAACAAATTCAGGGAGATCTGTAACTGATAAGGTCACAGACTTAGCAAGAAACATATCAAGTTGGAGTCGTCTTTTGGACTCCCAAGCCTCAGCACTGTTGACACTTAGGGAGGGATAATTTTTTGTTGCTGAAGATGCCCTGTGCTTTATAGGATATTTAACAACATCCCTGACTTTACCCACTACATGCTAGTAGTTCTTTTTCCACTCCTACTGCAAGAGCCAAAAATGTCTCTCTTCAGATACTGTGTTGAGAACCACTAACCTCATTCTCTCTGTGGGAAAACCTCTGTTTCATCCTTTAAAAAGAATAGTATTTGAGGGCTGGAGATTTAGCTCCGTGGTTCCACTGCCTGCCTAGCAAGCGCAAGGTCCTTGGTTCCATCCCGGTAACCACATACAATGATGCGATATTGGGCGTGGTGACTCAGGCCTGCCAGCAATCAGTACCACACCCCACAATGCTGGGCATGGTGGCGTATGCCGATAATTCCAGCACTTGGGAGGCAGAGGCAAGAGGATTGCTGAGTTCCAGGCTTGCCTGGGCCACATAGTGAGCTCAGGGCCAGCCTGAACTACAAAGCGAGGCCCTGTCTCAAAAAAAAAAAAAAAATAGTATTTCAGAGTAGTCTTCAGCTCCCAATACTGAGCAACATGTTGTGGTTTTCTTTTTAGCCTCTCACTACAACACCACTTTGTTCATCATTCCTGGGTTAATTACTTTATTCATTCATCCCTTTGCTCTCTTATTTAATGACTATTTACTGAGCATCCACAGCCATAGACATAAACAATAGAACTCATTGTATAAAGTTGCTGATAGGAGGCTGTGTGATCTTAGGCAAGCTGTGCAAGTTCTTTGGTCCCCAATTTATAGAAAGAATACAAATAAGCTTGCCTGTTTGGGTCACTGAGATAAGGAAAGATTTATCTTAAAAGCTAAGAAGACTTGGGAATGGAGATGTTAAAGGAAATGTAGGAGATCGTGATTCCAAGGTGGAACCAGGATTTTAAGCCTACGTGCCAGGAAAAATGGTGATTCCATGGGGAATGAAAAAAGGTAATTAATATGGGATAGAAGATGGAAAGTTTATATTTCAATGAATTTGAAATGACCCGAGGACAGAATGTCCAAAACAGCCACAAGAAGTTATGGGATGGAGACAGGTTTGGGAAGGCAGAGGAATGCCATGCTCATTTAAACATAGGCTGAAGTTCAGCAGCCTGGGCTTACCTCTCAAGTCCAGTGCTTTGTATCTGTCACCCTCAGCAAGTTATTTAACCTCTCAGCATTTCAAACAGGGCATCTATAAAGTGATGGTAACAATATTTCCCATACAATGAAATGAGTTAGTGCACTTGAGTACATACTCGTAAGTGAAATGAATAGGTCACAGATACATAAATACTGTATTGTTTTTCCAGTATGAGAAACTAAAGATGTAAATGAAGTCCAGAGTCTATGTATAGTAGGTATTGTGAAATAGGAAGAAAATGATCAAAGGGAAAGGGGAAAGGAGGAGGGGCAGGAGAAAGGAAAGAAGGGAAAGAAAAAAATTTGATAATAAAAACAGGAAACAGGGGCCAGAGGTTTAGCTCAGTGGTTCCAGCGCCTGCCTCACAAGCACAAGGTCCTGAGTTCCATCCCCGGTAACCACATACAATGCTGGGCGTGGAGACTCACGCCCACCAGCCATCAGTACCACATACCACAGTGCCGGACATGGTGGCTCACACTTGTAATCCCAGCACTCGGGAGGCAGAGGCAGGAGGATTGCTGAGTTCGAGGCTTGCCTGGACTACATAGTAACCTCAGAGCCAGCCTGAACTACAAAGCAAGACCCTGTCTAAAAAAAAAAAAAAAAAAAAAAAAAAAAAAAAAAAAAAAAAAAAAAAAAACCAGGAAACAAAACTTATGTATATAGGGAGTGGGAGTTGTAGGGAGGGCAGGGAATGGAAAAAAAAATGAAGATTAAGATACATCATCATCACTGGGGATTTAGCTGAAGTGGTACCGTACCTGACTTTGAAGCACAAGGGCCCAAGTTAATCCCTGGTACCACAAAACAAAACAAAAATACAAGGTACATCATGAGGAATGTGATCATAATATATACTTAAAATGTACCAATAAACTCAATAAAGGGGAAAAAAAGAGAAATGAGTTAGTGCAGCTACCTGGTTTAGAACATGTATCAAGTTATCCGTCCTGTGGAGTACAATCTAAGAGATGTTGTAGGAGTTAATGCTTTGATAATCCACCAGATGGCAATATTTTCTCCAGGAACAAGAATATTCCCCAGTCAATAGGCAGAATGTAGCTAAGAGGCTAGGTTGGAAGTGACTGTATTTGAATTTGAATGGTTTCCATAACACACACACACACACACACCCCACAAGTGTCCATGTCTTCCTGAGCTCCAAACACTGACGGAATCTGGAGGACTACTTGACCATGGTACAGTAAAGCCAAGTTGTGTTCTGGTCAGATCGTTGACCCTTCCTAGTGACATGGTGGCTTCTTCATCTCTCTCAGCTCTATTTTTCTCATTTGCAAAGTAGAGGTAAGAATGTCCGCTTGTTCTCCCTCATAGAAAGGAGGTGAAATTGGACATGTGTGAAATCAGAGATGGTTTTACAGATGCAGTTTATTACAATCATGGATGTTGTGAAATTAACTTATTCATTATTTCACAATTAATTTTGCAGCAAAGCATTGCTGAAAACCTTGCTATGCAAAGTCTGATGCACAAACAAGCTCTGATGGACAAGCCAGTAGACCTGGCATCACCTGAGTTTGTCCTAACTATAAAATGTACCTGCTGTGGACTGTATGTTTATATGTCTCCAAAATTTGTGTGGGAAAACCTGAATCCTCAGTGAGATGGTGGATAGAGATGAAGTCTTCAGGAAGTAATTAGATTGTGAAGGTGGGACTGGCCCCTTAGAAGAAGAGACATGAGAAAATGATTTTTGATACCTGTCATAAGAGAATGCAGCAAGAAAGTAGCTGACTGTAAGCCGGGAAGCAGACCTCTCCTCTGTTACAAATTCTCCTAGGTTTTGAATTTCCAGCTTCCAGAGGTATGAGAAATAAATGTTGTTTGTTTTAGCATTTGAACAGAGGCAGTACTGGGCCTACTGAACTTTAATATTGTGCATTTAAGAAGAGGTCAAGGTACTGTATGCATTTTGAAGTTTGATACCAGCTAGAAAAACATTCATTCGAATGAATTAAGAAAATAGCAATAGGGCCGGAGGGTTAGCTCAGTGGTTCCGGCGCCTGCCTTGTAAGCGCAAGGACCTGGGTTCGATCCCCGGTAACCACATATAATGCTGGGCCTGGAGACACACCCACCAACAATCAACACCGCGTACCACAATGCCGGACGTGGTGGTTCACGCCTGTAATCTCAGCACTCGGGAGGCAGAGACAGGAGGATTGCTGAGTTCGTGGCAGCTTGCCTGGGCACCATAGTGAGCTCAGGGCCAGCCTGAACTACAAAAGCGAGACCCTGTCTCCAAAAAGCAAAAAAAAAGAAAATAGCAGTAAAGGGCTGGAGCATTAGCTCAGTGGTTCCGGCGCCTGCCTCGCAAGCACGAGGTCCTGAGTTCAATACCTGGTAACCACATACAATACTGGGTGTGGAGACTCACGCCCACCAGCCATCAATACTACATACCACAGTGCCAGGCATGGTGGCTCACGCCTGTAATCCCAGCACTCAGGAGGCAGAGGCAGGAGGATTGCTGAGTTCGAGGTTTGCCTGGTCTACATAGTGAGCTCAGAGCCAGCCTGAACTACAAAGTGAGACCCTGTCTCAAAAAAAAAAAAAGAAAATAGCAATAAAAAGAAGTGCTGGAGTTTGGGAGTTAATCCTGAGTTAGTTCAGTGTCCTCCCTAATATGAGACTTACACACAGTGATGAGCCTGAGGCATATTAACCGAATTGTCCACAAGTTCAAAAAAATTGTATCAGTATCTAAATTGTGCCTTAAGGAGAGTGATTGAAGTTGAGACAAAACATTCCTGCATTGAAGTCAGTTAGCATAGGTTAACTTATGCTGCAGTAACAAACAACCTGACATTTCAGAGACTTGAGAATCCTAGACATGAAGGATATATATTTTTGCCCTGGGCTGGGAAGGTAAAGAACTAGAACTATTCTGTGAACAGCCCTAATAATTACCGCAAACATTCCCCTGAGTTGTTTAAAGCAGCAGCTCCCAGAAATGCATTTGTGAAGGAACTGACAAGAGATAACTTGTTAAATGTGCAGATCCAGAGCCCCTAACCCAGGGTCACTAAATCAGAATCAAGACTTTGTTTCAACAATACCCAGATAATTCTGACACACTTTCTACAGATTGATAACTGAAACCTTAGCTTTCATCGCTCCCACCCCTTAACTCCATCTCGATGCCATGACACTGTACTGGTTTCCTGGGGCTGTTTAACATACTACCCCAAACCGGATGGCCTCATATGGAAGACATTTACTTACAGTTCTTGGGGCCAGATGTTCACAGTCAAGATGCTGGCAGAGTTGGCTCTTTTTGGTGAGTTCAAGGGAAAGGCGTCTGTGTGTCTCCTAGCTTCTGGTGGTTGCTTGAATCCTTGGCACTCCTCGGCTTGTAACTGTATATCTCTAGTTTCTGCCTTTTTATTTACCTGACCTTCTTTTCTGTGCACCAGTATCTCCTTCTGTCTGATTTAAGGGCACTTGTCACTGGATTTAGGACCGTCCTGAGTAATTCAGGATGATTTTATCTTAAGATCCTTAATTACATCTGCAAACACCCTTTGTCCAAATAAGGTCATGCCACGGGGGCATATGTGGGGAGCACCATTCAGTCCACCACTGGAACTCACATTCACACGAACCCAGTCTTGGGCCAGACCTCAGTGGACAGCCGAGAGTAAGCTCTGAGAGCTGCAAACCACAAGGGGTCAGGCAAGCCTCATTTTTCTGCTGCTCAGTCCCGTCAGTGCCAGGATCCTTTTCAGTGCTGGGAACTGCTCCACAGTCCACTGGCAAGGTCCAACCAGACAAGATGCCAGGCTGCGATCCTGGGCCAAGGAGCCAATTTTGTCCTCATTATTCCATGAAAAATAGACAATTGCTTGCTAAGAGAACATGGGCTGCTTGTATAGCTTGCTCTCCCAAACCCAGGGAGGAGCCTACCTGCCATTTCAACAACCTCTGGCCCATCTAGGGCCTGGATGTGGGCAGCATTCAGAGGTGAGGGCTATGTTCTTGCAAACTGCCAACGTGGAGAATTTCCAGGTGGACAGTCAACTGTAAGATATTAAGTGAAAATAGGTGGGGTCATTCAGGTCATCACACGAACACTTATTTTTATATTCTCCAAAGATGATAGTAATGACAGTACATTAAACAGAACACCTCAATGTCATCGGACACATCTTGAATAGTAATAATGGCTCCTCAACAATGATTTTCTACTTAAATAATTCCTCTACTTTCAGGAAACATTTTAGCACATTCAACACCTTAATCTTGTGTGATTTTTGAGGTCCAGCCTAGGAACCAGCATTTTCCTTTTTGTGGGTGGCTTACCACTCATGATGATTGTGCTTGTAATTTTATAAGGAGTCGCCTGTCCCCTCCCTAAGCCATATGCTGAAGAGACCCGCAGTTTCCTCACATGGTGGTTACTGGACCAGATATTATCTTGAGCAGATTGACAGTAGTTGGTAGAATTGCTAAGGGCTTAGAAGGTCTGAACTTTACCTTCATCTCCAGTTGGCCCCAGGGCAATCTTCAGCGTAGAGTCGCCTTCCCAGAGATTATCCCAAGCAGTCAACCTGAAGGTTCTTCTTATTGCTGTGAGTTCAGTCAATGGGCATTTGGGTGTTTCAGTGTTCCACTGGTTTTATGCTGAGCTCTTTCCTTAGAGCTCCCTGAGGGTAAGGGCCTCGCTTGTCTTCCCTTCTGCTCTTCCTTGTTATCCAGTACTGAGATCTTTGATAAATGTTCTCCGAAAAAGGGTTGTGCCTAGAGATAATCTTCAGGGAGACAAGCTTCTACACGTTTCTAGGACTAGTTAACTGGTCAGGTGCAGAAATCTTCATCTCTGGTAAAGGGAATACTCCACTTGTTACTATTAAAATTCCTTTTTGACTTGGAGACTTGCCAGAGCCTTCTGGATATGGATGTGGATTATAGTTTCCCAGATGGGCATTTAGTGTGGAATAATCTCCCTAGAATGAGCTTCTGTCCTGACTGCTTGAAGCCTAAGGCAGGCCCAAGTGCTACTCCTGGCCAGTTGTGCTGACTGGGGGACCCTTGTCCCTACCCTGCCAACATGTGGCATGAATTCTGGGCATGAACTCTGTGTTCCACGTCCAGGATGGCCACCTCAAGCCACTCACTGTGAGTGCCCCACTTCTTCCCTTGGGCCTAGTTTTCCTCATGTAATTCATTTAGCCAACAGCAGACATTTGTTGAGTGCTTATATGCCTTGCGTGCTGCTGAGAACCGTGACAGTGAAAATAGAGAGCAGTAAAAGAGTGAGAAATGAAAATAGTCCTGCCCTGAAAGAGTTTATGGTACAGTCAGGAAGAAAGATGTTACCAAACAACCCACAACCCCGTGGGTGTGTAAAAAGCAGAAGCATGACAAGCTTTGTAGAGGATGTCTTAGTCCTGAGCAGGTCTGACAATAGCTGAGACAGAGTAATTCATAAAGAATAGAGATTTATGGCTTATAGTTCCGGAGCTGCAAAGTCCAAAGTAGAGTGAGCAAGGGACCTATATTGGAAGGGACCTCATGCTGCATGTCCCAGGTGTGAAGAGGAACAGAAAGCATGCATGCAAGAGACAGGGAAGGAGCCAAGCTAGTCCATTTATCAGTGACCAGCTCCCACGAGCATGCACTTGTATTGATAGCATTAATCCATGCATAAAGCAGAGCCTCTAAGACCTAGTCCAGTCCCCCTTTAAAGGAACCACCTTTAACACTGGGGAAAGTTTAAATGCATGGACTTGGGGGGACACATTCAAAGCCATACCAGAGAAATGTCCAATGCATGTCACCCTAGGGAGGAGTTGATCTCAGGAGAATGTGCCAGAGAAGATGTCTGAAGGATGAGTAGATGCAAAGGGAGAGAGGGGCACTCCTGGCACAGGACACCACAGGCTCAGGCCCCGGCGAGGTGGCAACTGTGGCAGAGCTGTATTGCTGATAGAGGCCAGTGGGGCTGGAGGAGACAAAGGAGGGTAAGAGCAGGCCACGGGGGGCCCTTGTGGGCTATAACAGGGGGACAGGACTTTAACCTGAGAGCAGCTGGAAGCCATAGACATAGCTGAAGTCAGGATGTAGCTGAAACAGCAGGAGTGAGTGGCAGCAAGCAGGCACTGATTGCACTTGCTTTTTTTTCCTTTTTTGTGGTACAGGGGTTAGGGGCGATCAAACTCAGGACCTTGTGCTTGTGAGGCAGGCGGTGGCGCCACTGAGCTAAATCCCCAGGCCTCACACTTGGGTTTTGAGGAGCCACCACGCTGGAGAAGAGATGGAAATGGGCCAGAGTAGGTGATGGTAGCCAGACAGGAGGCCGTGTCATCATTTAGACAAGACATGATGATTAGGGAGAATCTATTCATGAATATATATTGGGTCCCTAGGAGATGCCATGTATTTTTCAATGAACAAGACAAGTACCCTTGTGCAGTTTGTATTTTAGAGAAAAGGGACACAGGTAGTAAGTATAACCAAGTAAACTAGTTAATAAGTAAAATAGTATATTGCAAAATGTACATTCAATGGGAAAAGAAAAATAAATTAAATAGAATGAGATTAGGAATGGGGTTTGTTGTTGGCTGACTCCTTAGGAGATGTGACAATGTTCTGTGATGGAGGATCAGGTTGGGGGAATTAAGTGAGAGACCAACTCCCAGGTTTCAGGTTTGCACAGCTGAGGAATGGATTGAAAGGAGCATATAGGCTGCACATGATGCTAGGCTCTCTGAGTCTGTGGTTCTGTGGGCTGGAGACGGTGTCCCCATCACTGAGCTGCTGGAGACCTATAATCCAGCCCTTGTGCCTCCCTCCATTACTGTGTGTCATTTGTCTCCTGAAGCAACAATGTCCTCAACTTTTCTGGCTGGTGACCAGGAGAAAGGATGTGAGTTCACTCCTTGAGTTGGGCAGTGAGCTGGGTTCATGAGCCTTAGGAGCCAGCCTTCAGAGCTGACATGTTCCAAGGGCACTGGGTCACCTGAAGATCCAAGACTTCACTGGGGGTGAATCCCAGGACAAGAGGGATGAGATTGGCTGACCTTGACATTCGAGTCTGCATTATCCCTGTTGTTGCTCACTTCTGAAAGGCAGAAACTTCTTGTCAGGTGCCTCTTGGGCAAGTGCCTGGCATGGGCAGAGGAAGAAGATGGAACAGCTACCAGAATTAACATGTATCAAATGCTTCCTCTGTGTTGAAAAGCATCCCAGGTTATTTCATTTAAGCCTCAGAGCAGCTCTGTGAGGTAAGTGCTACTGGGATCATCTTTCTCCTTTTAGAGATGATGTCAGGAGGCTGGTGAGCCTGTGCGCATTGGCCAAGGTCACAGAGACAGCCAAGCGCAGAGCTGGAATCATACTCTGGCAACTGTGGGTATAGAGGTCACCCAACAGGGGACCTGGTGTCTAGATGCAGCCCTGAATTTGTCCTGCTTCATTCATACAGCAGCTTGGAGAAAAGCCATGTGTTCATTCATTGATTCATTGGATATCGATCATATGCCTCCTGTGCAAGGGCTGGGGGCACAGTGCAATGATGTCATTTTGGAAGAGCTCAGTCTGGCTACTGAGACAGACACATACACAGGGTGTCTGAGTTGGAGAGGGACAGGTACATTGTGGGGCAGGACAGAGGAAGTGACAATGATTGTATGCTGTTGGGTGGGGATCTGGGATAAGACGTGGCCTTTGCATAGGACAAATTTTCCAAGGCTTTCCAAACAGACAGAACTGGGAGGGCAAAGGAGTGAAGTTATGTCTGTACTGGCGGTGTTGTGGCTCAGCAATCACAGTGGGTGAGCCGTGAATTACTTATTCTTGAGCCACCTTCCAGGCTTTACCTTCTGACCCCCTGAATCAGAGCTGAAAGTGACATTTCAGCCAGTACCTCAGCCATCCCTGACCAGTACTGAAGTTTCATATCAGCAAGAAGTAGAACAGAAAACATCTCTAGGCTGATGGTAGAAATCAGCAAGACATTTCTAGAAAGGTTCAGGTGTAAATATCAAAAGGTTTTGAGCTATCAGGGAAATTGAGGATACCTGTAGGTATCTATATAACCATTTAATGTCTAACCACATAGAAATATAAAAGCTGATCTAGTCTCCCACTCTCGTTTTAGAAAGTTAACTGGCAGCTGCATGGAGGACTGGGTCAGATAGAAGTCAAGTGCAGGAAGTTAATACATGTCCAGGGAAGTGATGATTCGTTCTGAGTTGGAGCCGCGGAACTCCTGGAGAGGAAGAGGAAGTTCAAATGTATATCCAGATAGGTCAGCGAAAGAAAGTGCAGTGGAAGGAAGGCCAAGGGTGTGGACACAAAAGGCAGACAAGGGCAGAGAGAAGTGATCTGTCTGGTTTGAGAAGTTGGTGGGTGGAGCTTGGAGGGTTCCACTTAGGATCAAGGGCTCCACTGGGAGTTAGACTAAAGGCCATGTGTATTATGCCCTGGCAGAAAATTTGTCAACATTTTTCTTATGTCCCAAGTCTTTGTGAAAGACTGAGATTAAGAACAACAGACTAATAATCTGGTGGAGGAAATTTCAAAGCAGCCTGACACTCAGGCTATAGAATGGATACTGCTTGCTGCTTTCAACCAGACTTATATTGAAAAGCAGAAGCAAACAAGCCATTTGAATTTTTCCATTTTCTTAGAAAGAAAGGGCTGGCAAAATTGAAATAAAGGAGAGCTTAGCTGCTAAAAAGAACCTAAGTGATGGGGATGTAGCTCAGTGTCACTGCACCTACCTGACAAGCATAAAGCTCTGAGTTCAATCTCAGGTACCAAAAAATAAGACAAACAAACAAATAAATAAAATCTAAGTACTTCACAACAGGACAATGGAAAGATGGCATAAGAGGATATGAGGAACCTGCAAGACCTCACAAACTTAAAGAGGCTTTGCTTTGAGATGAGAGCCCTAGAGCAATGTGCTTGAGAGGTGCTGCCCAGAGAACTCGTTTGTTAGGATTTAGTTCATAATGCTCAGCCATACAAGAGGCCTCTACAGC
>PVIC010034621.1:0-19365 GCA_004025085.1 Thryonomys swinderianus | reverse complement strand
CCACAAAGAAGACAAGTGAAATGAGTTTTTAAATTAGTAAACTTAAGACCTTTTTTGGTAGTTTTCTGTTTGAAGAAAAGTTAAGCCGTAAGTACACATCAACACAGGCACACTCACACTTCTCCCTGTTCATATCTAGCAAGGGCGTTACCTTTGTTTCAGTTGATGAGTTTTATTGATACTTTGTTTCTAACCAAAGCCCAGAGATAGTAGGTTTCTGTCTTAGTGTTGTGGTTTATCACAAGTGGATACATGCCGAGATCGCCACTGTAATATACAAAATAATCCCCCCCAAATCCCACGTGCTCCACCCATTCACCTTTTTCTCCCCTTCCCGTCCCTGACAGCCGCGCGCTCACCCTCTAGTGTGATCATAGTTTTACCTTTTCCAGAATGTTACAAAATCAGAATGCTATGCTATGTAGCTTTTCCCAGTTGCTTCTCTCAGGAATAGGCCTTTGAGGCTCCTCCCCATCTTTCCACAGCGGAGCTCATTTCCCCAGAGTCCCGAGTACCATCCTATGAAATGAGTACATTTTCTTCGACTCGGTGTACCCCACGTGGCTGCTCAACATGCAATCAATATCTTAAACCTACTGAGGTATTTTACATTTTTTATATTAAGTCTTCAAAACTCAGTGTGTATTTTATGTGCATGGCAAAGGTCAGGTTATCTGCTACCTTTTAAGTGCTCATCGCCCGCAGTAGCTACTATATTGGGCAGATCTCGAGAAAGAAATAAAACCCCTTCCATGGGTTGTTTATAGTTTTATCAGAAGAAATAATATTCCTGTCCTCATGCCCCCACCCCTGCTGCCATGACTTGAGAATAACACGGTCCTCTTTCATACAAGTATGCACAAGGTTTTGCTAATTTTTCTGCTTGGAATTTTTCCGGAATATATTATTATGATAGGTTTAATTTATTTATCTCTTTCAGTCCATGCTGATTTCAAACTCAAGTGCTTTCATATGAAGAAAGTGCTCTATCACTGAGCTACATGTATCTCCAGTCTTAATAGGTTTTTAATAATGGGCCCTAGAACTACCCTAGCCCCCAAAACTTGACCCATAATGCAACATTAGATGGCTGCTTAACCCCATGGAACTAATCCAATGATCCTTTCACCCAAGGAAGCTTCCATACTTAATCAAAAAATTTCACAATAGGGCTGAAGATTTAGCTCAGTGGTTCTGCCGCCTGCCTAGCAAACCTAAGGTCCCTGGTTCGATGCCGGTAACCACATACAATGATGTGACATTGGGCGTGGTGTGTCACGCCTACCAGCAATCAGTACCACACTCCACAATGCTGGGTGTGGTGGCTCACGCCTGTAATCCCGGCACTCAGGAGGCAGAGACAGGAGGATTGCTGAGTTCGAAGCTTGCCTAGGCTACATAGTGAGCTCAGAGCCAGCCTGAACTACAAAGCGAGACCCTGTCTCAAAAAAAAAAAAAAATCACAGTAAAATTTACTTTATTCAATAAATATGCTGTGGTTTAGACACATGATCTAGGGATCCCCAGTAGTCCCTGGATGTTTCTAGGGCATTACATGGACAAAACTGTGTGCATAATGATACTATCTTTGCCTTTTTCCTTCTCCTAAGTATGCAATAGAGTTTATTTTAGAGGTTTCTTGATAGATACTGTTGCCAATGGAATGCAGAAACAAATACAGAAATCTAGCTACTTGTTAATAAACCTCTATGGAAGAGAACTGCAAAAATGCAATCAATGACACGCTTGTCACTAAACTTAAGTCACTGTCCTTATTATATTTCTTGCTTTGTGTGTTTGTTTGCATTATTGAGGACTGAACCAAAGCCCTTAGCACAAAGCTACATCTCCAGCCTTTTACTCCTCTTAATTTTGAGACAAGATCTTGCTAAATTAGTAAGTTACCCAAGTTGGGCTCAGACTCCTGCCTCAGTTGCCTATAGAACTCATTATAGGCATGCACCACCAAACCCAGCTGCTATTCCTTGTATCAGAAAATTTTCATAAAACATTTAATATTTAACACATTTGTTGTTTTAAGTGAACTACTACACATGTTAAATTTTTCTTTGTTTCAATTTCCAGTACAGAAAATATGTTAGAAATACTCCATATCTATGAAAGTTTCTTAAAACCTTCAATCAATTTTTTGTTAGAACATATTTGTGGTAGGGAATGATTACATTGATCATGGGAAGTTGTACATGTACATAATACATCTCTTCAATAAATTTTTAATGTAAAATGATTGTGAGGACAAGAAGTATGTGCCAGTCTCTGCTCTAAGCTGTGAGTGATTGGACTGAAATGAGTTTGTAGGTCAACAAGGCACGTCATACACGAGGCCTGTGATGTCTCCCAGGGTCTCTCTTTCTTTGCATGTCTTGCCATAACTTTGTATGAAGACTGTCTCGAATTATACAGTGTCAGTGAAGCTGTCTTTCCTCTGGAGCCTGATAAGTTATCATTCAAACCATGATACTTTGAGACAAAAGAATCAGACTAGTCATGGTTTTACTGAGACAATAATCATCAAAAGTTCTTTGCATTGCTGCAAATAACTGAGACGTAGATTGGTTTAATCCACTTGACTCTTTGTAGGGACCAGGTGAATAGAAAAGAATTCAGGTCATGTGGACTGTTCACTACCTGCCAAGAGAAAGAAGGTAAATCTACCCCCACTGAGCTTTGATTTCATATTATTACAAATCCCTAAGTTAATTTCTAGGATCTCCTGATGAGGGGAGTTATAGAAAGATCACATAGTTTTAGTGTCCTAAAGTGAGCAAAAGGAGGTGGTTGTTGAAAAGAAAAATAAGAAGCACCATTGTGAAGTTTGTCTTAAAAAGTTGAGTTTTGGACAAATAATATGAATGGCTTCACATACTGTAAGCTGAGAATCACCTGCAGTTGGGGCGTCACCCCAACAAGGCATGAAGATGAACCCAAAGCCCGAAATGACCCAGGAATGCTGACATCCTGAGCCTCAGCCGGCTCTGGGCGGCATCTAAGCCCAATCTGGCCTCTAGGTCCTCCCTGCCTTTTGATTTTTATTTTTTCTTCAAACAACTGGAGATAATAAATGCTTCTTCAGATGTATGACAACTGAAAGGGAGTTTGTCAAGGGCTATGGAAGCTATCCTTAATGAGAGACAGCTCTGAGTCCATTATATGCAAAATGAAAAGCACAGCAGAGATTTCCTAAAATCCAAAGTCCTCCTTTAATTAAATGATGGTCTGGTCACAAAATGACCACCGTGCCTTTAATGGATGCGTGCAATAAAAGAAAGAAAAAGGACAAGAGGGAGGAAGGGAAAGTGGGAGGAAGAGAGAGTGAAGATAAAATTAGAAAGACAAGATTGGTTCCCTTAACTCGGAATCCAATCCTGTCATCTCCTTGACAACTGGCCCTGCTGAGGGACAAGGGGGCAGAGGTCATGTCCCAGGGGTTCACCTGCCTCTGCAGAAATCCAGGCCTGGGGCCTGGCTTGCCGGCAAACTGGAAAACCTGAAGTGGGAAGCTGCTGGCTCGCCTGTGACTGCCCTGGCCACAGTGTGACAGCGGGAGACAGTGCAGCCCAGCAGCAGGGCTGTGCCTGCAGGACGGGAGGAGGCCAGACACAGCCAAGGGAGCCCCAGACAGAGCTTTCATCCGAGCAGCCACAGACCACAGCTGAGGCAGTAGGATACTCGGTCCTAGAGTCTAGAAACAAGTCCAGAGTTCTGCCCTTGGAGACCCCGTAGCACTGGGTTCCTTTCCCCAGAGTCAGAGAACAGTGCCTTGTGGCTCCCGCGGGGCTGTGATGATGATCTGTTGCAGCTTTTGTGAGCAGCCTGTGCTGGGCCTGACTCAGATGCCAAGATTAGATCCAATCACAGCAGGCAGGCAGGCGGGCAGGCAGGCAGGCAGGCGAGGTGGCAGGGTCAGAGTCCAGCCCAGGTGCCTTTGGGTCTCTCAAGTCATGCTCCCATCCAGACTGGACTCATAAGAAGCCAACAGCCTGAGTGAAACTTGGCTTCCGTACTGCAAGGGCCTGAGTATCAGCCCCACTACCACCCCAAATTCATGTCAAAACTTAATCCCAGTGTATTAGTATTGAGAGCTGGAGGCTTTGGGGGGATTGATTAAGTGATGAGAGATGATAACCTCATAAAAGAGGTCAAAGGGAGCTGCTTTGCCCCTTCCACCAGGAGGTAACTACCTAGAACAGAGTGAGCTGGGGCTAAGCAGAGTCTGCTGCAACCTTGATCTTGGACTTCCCGTCTCCAGCTGTGAAAAATGAATTTCTCTTACCTAGCAATTACTCATTTAAGCTGTTTTGTTTTAGCAGCCCGAAAGGACTGAAACAAGGACAGATCATTCCTAGGGAAACACACAGATATGGAAGCTGCTGTCAGAGGCCCTTCCGATTGATCTCCGCGCCAGCCCCTCCTCTTTGTTTAAGGAAGCACGGAGCCTTCTACCTCCCTCTGAGCTCGCACATGGCTTATGCTCCCACCAACCTCCTGCCTTCACTCTGGAGGAGGACGGAGAAGGCCTTGCCCCCTTCGGAGCACGCGTCTCTCTGCAGGTTGACACAGCACGTTGGATCTCTAAGGCAGCCTCAAGTCACAGCTGCTTGGGGACAACTTTCCAAAGTCTGAATTTCCTGAGTCGAGTCAAGATGCAGGGGTCAAAATTTTGTGGTTTCTGAGCAGCTGTTCCGTTTTTAACTTTCCCAGTGATGCTGACACAGCTGGTCTTGAGAGCAGCTTGGAGAACCCTTATGAAGCCAGAGGGTAATTAACACGTGGCCTCCGGCAGCACCAATTCTTTATTTTCCCTAAATAAATCATTTGGACGATCTTTACCTTATAGAATAGACATCAAAATTCTACATGAACTTTAAGAAAAAGGAACTCAAAGAAATTCTCATTTTCTGCACGCTGGGGTTCCTGTCCATACCCAACCAGCACAGACATGTTCTCTCGCTGCTGCCCTGGGTGCTCTGTGGAAGAGTGTGTGACGGCAAGTTGGTTACGCTGGTGCCCCTCCCCTGCTACCTGCCCTTTAGGGGACCTAAGGGAGAAAATCACGGAAGCCTCTATGGAGTGAAATTGACATTAAAAAGTGAAAATAATGACAGAATGGGAGACATTGCACATCAGGCAGTGTTTGGGATTAGCAGGAATTCAAGACCCTTTAACTCATGCTAGGCAAGCAAATAACAGTAAGAGAGTAGCTGCCATTTCTTGGCGTCTGTTAGATCTGTTAGGTCGATACGGCATCTCTGCCAGGTAGGCACTGCCATCTCCACGTTTTCAATGATCTGAGCAGCCCATTGAGCAGTCAAGTGACCAAACACATCACCCAAGAGGGAAGATTTATGTCCAAGTCACCAGCACCTTGGCTCTTCTCTTCCCACAGTGGGTCTAGTCTCTGAGAAGGGAGCAGAAGACTTACCCCAGAAGGCAGCCACAAGACAGCCTTGCCTCTGTGCTCAAGACCTACATCAGTAAGAAACTGCTTTTTTGAGCCAGGAACTTCCAGGCAAATCAGGAAGGCCAGGCATCTGGCCCATATAAGAAACTAATCCCTAACAGGGGAGATCTGGATGAGCATGCTTAAGTGAATTCCCTTGCTTTTGTGGCTTCCCATTAACCTGCTTACTGTCATCCCAGCAGCTGCTCCTATTTGTTAAGGCCCAAAGATGGACCATGATTAAGTTTCCAGCTACTCATAGCATTATACCTGGATTATTTGGGTTAATCATGGGAAGCTGGGGTAATGTCCTCCCTGTGTAATAGACCCTGAACCTCTGAAGGCTGAACCCCTCTTCCTGACACACTCGCCCTATGTAAATTTTAAAGGAAGACAGGGCTCCCATCAGACATCTGGTTTGCAGCACCAGCAGAAACAAAAGGCTGTAAGCGGAAAAGGACCTCGGCCATTTCTCCTCTCTGAAAAACCCTACTGGCCCACTTCCCTTTTGGACACAGAAATGGGATATTGAACAGGATGAAATCTTGGGACCAGCTCCCTGGAGTGGAAGCCCCAGGAGTCAAGTCTGCAGACTCCACCAGGTTTTATGTGATTCCCAAGCTGGGGCTTCAGCCAGGAGCCAGTTACAAACCTTCCAAATCTCTCTCTAGTCTCATTACTATGCAGACCAATTTTTCATTCATCTGGAACCCACTGCAGCATTTTAATGTGGAAAGTCTGCTTCTCCATTTCTCTCCCCTGAAGAAAAATGGCTTAATTTCTCCAGCTGATAGATTTTTTTCTGATCCTTCAGACAGTAGAAAAAGACCCTGGAAAATCAGCCGTTGGACGATCCACAGACATTTTATGATGGTCATAAACAGGGCTGTGGCAGAATGACATCCAGGCAGCATCCTGATCAGTGGCCTCAACACTATTATTATCAACCTCCTGCAGAAATGATGGATGGGTGGATGGATAGATAGATGGATAGATAGATAGATAGATAGATAGATAGATAGATAGATAGATAGATAGATAGATGGAGAGATAGAGAGATACATGGATAGATAGATGCAAAATGGATAAAGTATGATAGAAATTATGGCTTTCCCACCATATTTAGAGAGTGTAATCCCCTCACCCCTAATTTGTTTTCCTGCAGATATGTACAACTTTCTGGTACCAAATAAATCCACCTGTCAACCCACCACCATATTGAGACAGATTTCATTGGGGTGGGGGATCCACTTAGGACAGAAATTAGAAGCAAAATTGGGGTTAATCATGTTAGTTCTGCTTTCTGTTGTTCAGTTCATGAGGTTCAAATGGATATAGTCAACCCATCCTCTCTCTCTTGCTGTTCCCCTAAGGCTAAGGATGGCCTGATCCAGCCTGGAGCAAAAGAGGCCTCGGACAAGGGAGACCAGGCCCACCACTGGATGAAAGGATTGGAGTTTCTTTAGGACCATCTGGTGCAAGGGTATGAAAGAGACCCTGGAGCTAAACCACTTGAGTAACAAATCCCAGATTTGTTACATGCTAACTTCATGACTTCACTAAATTGCTTAACCTCTCCTGCTTCAGTTTCCCCATTTATAAAATAAAGATAATACTAGACCACACCTGTGTAGTAAGAATTAGTGAATGAACATGTCCAAAGTACTTAGACCTAGGGCTGGACCACAGTTTGTACTGTTAGGGAAGGGGTAAGTCACATCTCTCTCTAGACCTCCTGTGTAAAAAGCAGGTTCCCAATCGGCTTGAACCCCAACAAAAAGACAGTTGGACTGAACTCACTCAGCCTTAGGTTCAAAGCCAAAGGTTTCACCTAAGCATAGCCCTCTTATACTCTTTATTGACCTTCCTAGGAACCAAATTGACAGATATTCAAGTCAATAGGCCAATCTGGGCCTCTGCTGTGAATGAAGAGGACATGAACTATAAACTAGGGCCCTTAAGCCAAGTTCTGAGCCTAAGGGTTTGCACCTAAGGGCGGAATTGTCCAACTTTGCCTTTTGTGGCCTTGGAGAAACCACAGAAGAGTTGGCAGGCTCTATCTTCTGTTGCATAATTAAAGTTCCTGTATTCTTCTTAGGCATTGCTTAGAAGTCACCTCTATGCCTGCACATTATTGAATGTCCTGGTTAAATGTGCCTATTGACATGCACATCAGTGTGGTGTCTGGGACCTTACTAGAGCTGAGTTAGGAAAGTGGAACATTGGTCTTAACATTGAATTTCGCCATTGTCTCAGTGTCCAGTTCTGCCCACAAATGTCAAAGTGAACTACTAGAAATTTACTTCAAGTCTCAGTTACTGACAGCGCTTGACCACTTGCACACTATTGCACTCTATGGCTCCCAAAATATGAACCAACTGAAGCTCTTCCTGCTAGTCCATTAGCAGGGAAGCCAGTACATTTTGTCTTTGGAAAACACAATGTAAAACTAGAATGTGTCAAGATGATGGAGTACTATGTTCCCACAAAAAATGATAAGCATGTGAAATGGGTCAATACATGGAAATGAGATGTGAAATAATGCTAAATGGTAATGAGCAGAACACCCCACAGTTTGCACACACTGATTACAACTCCATCAATAATTATGTCTGCACACAGATCAGTAAGGACTAGATGCAAATTTAAAGTAGGAAAATAGAAGATTATTTATTGGATTCTTTTTTCTCCCATAAAATTGTATTTATTTTTTTATTATTTTATGAGAGGAAAAGGAAATTTGGACTGAAATCAACAAAAGAAACATTTAGCTGCTGACATAATAGCTTGGACAGGCAGGGGCATTTGCAGTGGTTGAAATTATGCATCAAGGGAAGTGATAAAACCTGAAAACACACTCAGTTTTATGAGTAATGCCAACCCTGCCTCTCCCAGGCTGGCTTCCAGACGAAGTGGTTAGCTCGACACCATTCTCCCAATAGTGCAGAAACCAAGCTCAGGGGTACAGGATGTACAGAGAGCTTCAAATAGATCAATATGTGTTCCTACTATATTCATATTTTGCCTAAAAGGAAGGTAACCCACTATCCTGATTTGTCTAAGCATCACCTTAGTTGTTCTAGTGTTAACACTGTGTTTTCTCCAGTGCAGCCCTATAAGACAATAAAAATGTGTAGTCACCCTAACTAAAGAAGCCACTCAGGCTCTGGCCTGGCAATGCAAGTGGCTCCTGTCCCTAAAGGTACTGAAAACCCACAGACAGATGCTCTCATTCTGAGGTCACAACAACCAAAAAATCAGGAGGGCTTTCTGTTTCCCATTCGCAAAGCTCATCCTCTATGGATTGCAGCGGGGTTGTACTACTGCTGTTGTGCTGGGTACTAGCCCAACTTGTATGTCTCTTTCCAGTTCCATTTTACTGACATTGTGGTGGTAGCTTGCAACTGGCATTAATGGAAGTGTTCACACTGTAGAAATCAGAAATTACTATAAACCTGGGCTCTATTTCCTAGAGAGGTGATTTTAAAGTATTAAACAGAACACCACAGATTTCTGGAATAACTGAAACTGGATTAGAACCATGCTACAGGGCTGTCTAGTCAGGTCTATGGTTAACTCCAAGCTTCACATTTCACATGAAGTCCTAAAAGTAATCAGAAAACTCTAGTGGGATTGTCCCGGCATTCTGCAGAAATAGACAAACATCCTTTTCTGTTTCCTGCACATATTAGAGACAAAATTGGGATGGAAACACAAGTTAGTTCAATTACTTGTATGAAAGCTTCACTCACAGCCCAGTACATCTTACTTGATAAGGTTGTTCGCATGTGATTAAAGCAGGTGACCAGGGTGCTATTGACATAGGGCTGAGTATTCTCACAACAACAGCTTTCAAATCATCATTTCTTCATCAAGGGAGTCACAGAAAAACCTGTACCAGATGACACCATAGCATGAAAATCACTATGCAAAGTGGCTTGTTCTTTGATATGACAACATCTTGCTCATTTTCCCCATTCACACCCCTACCTCATCCAGGAACAACTGGTGAAAGCCGCATTTCATGATCATGAGTGATTCATTACTTGCTGCCATACACTATCTACTATTGGCCTTCTTTTTAAACCATGACACGCAAATGATGAACTTCTAGGAAGCTAAATGGGCTCTGTAGGGGACTTACTATCACCTATATTTCAGCATTTGATTCATGAGTAAGCTAAATCCAAAAAGTTCAAAGAGATAACTTGAGGTAAACAGCACTCCCATCTGATCAGGGAAGCAGAAGTTCTGAGGAAAGCGGAGGAGAATCCTGAGCAGAGAGAGGTCCCACACTCGCCGCATGTGCTCAGCAGAGTTTCCTTGGAGGAGGAACAAGTATCACGTTGGCAAAGACCAGCCAACCACTGGTTGTAAGGACTTTGCCAAATGACCTAGGAAAATTCAAATTCTAGGGTGTGTGTGCTCTGCTGCAGAAGCTAGCTGGAATTTAAGTGATGAAGGCAGAGAGAAAAAAAGGGTGTGAGGGGAAGAGCCAAGACAAACCAAAATGGCAGTCTTTGACTTACTCTAAGTAACAAAGAAAAGCTAGTTTGTGTAATATGACTATAAGATTTGCACCATGAAGAGCTGAAAGTGAACCAAAAGTTATACAATCCTAGAAATGAGACAATTTATAAGCAAAATTTCCTTCAGCTCAAATCTCTGGCTATTCTAAAATATTCTCTTTAGAGAATACAACTTGACACTTTTATCAATGACAGTTCCACTCTTCTCAGGTTTCTCTAAGTTTTGAGCTTAAGACCTCTGTAGAAGAATTAGTATGGGCAATGGTGTAGTCTCTGAAGAGACGATAGACAATACCTTGGTTCTACATTGCACCTTGCATTTCTACATGCTCAAGGCAGTGGCTTTAAATTAAACAAATACTTGAGAAAAAACCTAAATGTTTTATGTGAGAGAGATATCAACCAATGAGAGGCCTGGGATTATATTTTGCAGACAGGCCTCCCTGAGCTTTGCCATAAGTGGACTCTCATTTGTCAGAGATGGATATAATTCTTTCTGTAGCTCTCTGTGCTTTGAAGGAGTTTTCACTGTTGTCAAAAAAACTCCTTAAGTGTCTGTCATGTTTCAGACCAGTAGTTAGATCATACATCAGTGCATCATCGCCTCAAAACAGATGACCCAGCCCTGGACACTCAGCTTCCCAAAAGGTGGTACTTTTTGGTTTGAACAGACATGATAGCTTAAAAGGAAGAGTTGAACCCTATATAGGTCCCTACTTGCCTACATGACTTTTATGAAATTTTATTATACAATTCCAGTGAACCTCTCTGCAATTCAGGCTGTTTCATTAGTTATAATAAATAATTGATCAGTTTTTTTTCTACTTGTGACTCATTCATCTTCAGCTGTGGAGCTATTTCATCTTAGGTGTGTTTCCTGAACTTCTCTGTAGCACATGTGCAGTTATGCTGTGTAGGCTCGAGCATTTCCTTCCATCCTCTGTGTACTCTCGGTGTTAGAAGTGGGAACTTACAGGATGCTCATCCAAAAAGAAGTGAAAAGGTAGGTCTCACTTCTGGATGAGGAGAAGGAGGCATTAATGAGGAAACAGGAAAATCACGGTGCATCTCAACTTAAACTCACATAATGAGTAATCAGCTGGGAAATCTGCAAGGTAGGAGTTTGAATTTCTTTGAGATTCTGGCATTTTTCTTTTTCTCTCCAAAGTTCTTCTGAATTTCTGGCCTCAACAAATTGTGAAAATCAAATTCTAACAGATGGATCTCACTTTAATTTCTGTTCCAGTTGAAGGATTCTTCTTACCAACTTAACCTTCCCTAAAGGTATTTAATAATTGCCTTGTCATGTACCAAAGAGTCCCCAAACTCAGAGCTATAGGAAACTTTAGTGACTATAGCTCAAGGCCCTCACTTTATCAGTAAGAATATCAGGTTCTACAGGGGACAAGATCACTCAGCAAGTTAGAAGCAAAGGTAGGAAAAGACTCATCTGGTGCTGTGCTCATCATGCCATACTCTGCCCAGGGCTTACAAGGTGTTTCTGCTCCTGCCTCCTATTTATTCTAATATCTCTCACTCATCACCCCACTTCCTGTAATTCAGCCATTTCCTGACCTCCTATTTAATATTTTGGTCATCCATGAAACATTATTTTTTTATTTACTTTCCTACACCTGCCCTCTTAAATTGGTGTGTAAAGAAATGTTCTCATTTTTGCTTATACTCAAGGGGTCTTATGTCTCTTTTACTTTTACATTCAAATCCTGGCTTTTTCACCTAACAAAGGCCTTAGATATTAGCACGTATGTAGTTTTCTTGTTCTTCCAGCCTAGATTCTTTACTGTCCTCTCATTTTTAACCCGCTGTTAAGTCCAGAGCCTTGTCTCTGTGATATTTTTGGCACTTATATGCTTCCGCAGTATGGATTTGCTGGCGCTGTCCGTGGTGCTGATTTTAGCCCCAGCTGTGACTGCACCCTGAGTGGGAAAAGGAGTTAAGATTCTTCATGACATCCCTCCTTGGTTTTGGTGGTGCAAACAAATAAATAAGTGAATAATGACAAAGTTAATAAAAACAATAGTTTTGAATATTCATATCTGCTTCAGCAGACATGTCAAATTTTCTCAATGACTCCGCAGGAAAGGAACTGTTAAATCAAGTACATGATAGCTTGTGATGTGCTTGCTGTTAATCATTTAATAACTAGATCCTAAGGAAAGAAATGCAAGCTATGTAGTTTTTTTCCAATTTCTGTGATGTAAAGAGTTTTCTCACAATGACTGACTGTGTTACCCATTAGGTGCTGCTGAATATGAAGCTGAGAGATCTCGTAGCCCTGTTATGATGCCATTGGTCATGACTACTCAACATAGTAATTCAAGGAACCTGAACTAGGACTTGGTACAGGTGTGATGTACCTGCATGGCTCAGAGCAGAAATGTCTGTAGGAAACTATTTCTGAGGAAAAGCTCTTTAGCAGTATCTAGAAAACTGAGAAATGTAGGCGATGTTGAAGGCTGGCTAAGCAGGGTACGCCACACCACAATCCAGTAGCTCCCTACAGGACAACTCTAGGGCATTGCACACAGTGCCGCCATGTACATTGAGTACCCTGAGTGGCTAGCTCTGGTCTTCTGAACATCACCCCCATGTTCTGACTCTCCAGACCTCAGCCAATAGATGGGTTACCTTTTTCCTATGCACACCTGCATATAAACTATGCTCCTGCTCAATAAAGATGGAAGTGATTCCCTGAAATCATCCCCAGAGTCTGTGTCCTGTCTCCACACTTTGCACTCTCGGTCTGAGTCAAGATACCAGCTTACCTCTAACTACAGAAAAACAATATGTTTGAGTTCACCAAGGCAGACACAAGCCTTCAAGTAGGGTATATGATAGATGTAATGGGAGATAGTTTTACAAGGCAAGAATGAATTAGGGAAAATACATTCTTGGAAGTGAATTGGAGTCTGTTTTCATGATCTGGTTATGGATCAGATGTGGGCACATCAAGTCACTTAATAGCAAATGGACAAAGCAAAAACTCAGTGTGTTCTGTGACACAGTCTTCTCAGTTCTGCATCTGAGTAATGCTGTAGGAATTCCCAGAGGTCGGTGGAGGCTTGTTTCTCAAACAGACAAATTCTTTTTTTGTAAACACTACTTTCAGTTTCAGTTCTTTTTATTAAAAAATCTTGTAGCCCATGTATGAAATGAAATGATATGCCCATCAATAGGTGAGTGCATAAATGTGAGTCATCCATAAAGAAATAAAATTATGTCATTTGCAGTAACGTGGGTGGAACTGGAGGACTTTATGTCAAGTAAAATGAGTTGAGCACAGAAAGACAAATTCTGCATATTTTCCTAATATGTGGGAGCTAAAAAGTTTATCTCAAAGGAGTAGAGAATAGAATATTAGTTAATGGAGTTACGGGGAAAGTGGAAGAGGGAGGATTGGAGAGAGGCTAGTTAATGGGCGTGGGTGTGAAATTGGATTGGAGGGATAATTTCTAATGTTATTTGGTACAATAGAGTAACTATAGTGGACAACAATTAACAAAATATTTTAAGATATCTAGCACAGAGGATTTTAAATGTTGCCAGTTCAAAGCAATGACATGTATGTGAGGTGACAGACATGTCGATTTCTCTGATCTGATCATTATGCTTTGTTAATATGTATTGGAGTGCACATATACTGAAATATATTGTATTAAAATGTCACACTGTGTCCTACAAATACCACGGGTCAATTAAAAATAAGAATATATTTTTTTTGTCCCATATTCAGAAATATTTCTTTTTTTGAAACACCCAACTGTGATCAGGATGGCCAGATCCATGGGAACTGTGGGTTGTAAGGGGAAGAGACCTAGGCACAGACTGACATTTGAACATCTGTACTTTGTGTGCTACATGACTGTGTGCATCAAGGCCTCAGGGGACCTTTAGAGGGGAGACATTTAAAAACCTGAAAGATAAGCGAAGGGGAGGGAAGTTTAAACCGTATAAAGTGTTTACACTTTCACATGTCGGGTAGAATGTGGCCTGTGTTGTCTTAGTTAAAGCCTGAAGGTCAGATTCTTTCAGAACTGAGAATATTTGAATGTTAGAAAAACATAACAGTTGTATATACTACTTATTGCCTAATATGCCTAGAATCTGGAAAAGCATCCTATAGTCAAACTCTGCTTTGTGTGAACATTCTCACCACCACAGTAATATTCTACGAGGAATATACCATTCTTATCCTTACTTTGCATATCCAACTAAAATCCTAGAAGACTAAGGTATGTCCATGACAGGACACAGCTAGAATTCAAGCAACTGCACTGGCCCATCTCTCAGAGAAGTGATGTCAGTGTCCACTGGAGTATAAAACATGACTGTTTCCATAGACTTTGCACCTTTGGGACTTACACATAGATGGATGAAGGGTTTGCTCCATAATGCAAGATTTAGGGGCTTGGGGGACTTTCCTTTGGCCAAATATTTTACAACTGGTATCAAGAATATTGCTACCCATGATTTAATCCCCTGGAGGGAACAGCACATCACATCTGAAGGACTTCACAGTACTAATTACATAAACCTATTGTAAAGGGAATGCAGTCCTGAGGGCCTAAAGGAAAGAGAGAAGCCAGTGAACATAAAGACAGAGAAGGCAGCACGGAAAACATGATAGGTGGTGGAGAGGATCTCAGAAAGCAGACGTGGTATGACTGGATTTACTAGTTTTACAATTTGGCTTCTGGCCCACACAAACTTGTCAGTTCCTGCAGGAAGTTGTACTAAGCCTTAGAGATACCTGGTAAAAATCTAGAAGTCCTTGTTAAGAATAAAAACATGCAAGGAAACAATCAGCACCTTCAAATGTATTTTAATTGCTTTTATTATGTCCCAAACCATTCACCCATTCTGGGGGCAAGGGCATCGCTGCACAATCACCCATGTCCCAAATCTGCCCAGGAAGACTTGGCCACAAGGTCAAAGGACATGTCCATCTTTGCCCCAGGAAATCTCACAGGTCATTTTCCTCTGACTTTTATAAGCCTGTATGTGTCTTGCTTTGTTCTTTCTCTTATCACTGCTCCCAGGCTCTCTTTTTCCCCAGGAATCGCCCACTGCCTGACTTCTTCGCTTCAGTGTCTGTCTTCTCTCTTTGCTCTCTGCAGGACATTGATGTCTCAGATTTCATCTCTCACTAAAGCCTGACATCTTTTCAGCTCCTATCGCAGCATCCAAGAACCCTTCTGAGCAGCCCTCCTGGAGGCATCCCAGCCCTGGGCGAGGCTCGCACACTACTCTGAGGAGCAGAGCTGAGTGTGGGACAGTCCACCTGACAGCCCAGCACAGGCTGCATTGCGCTGCCTGGCAGATCTGCATGTGCTGATGTGGGGTTTGTATCCATCCAGAAGCTAAACCTTTGCTAGCTGCATGGGGTTACTGCATAACTCTGCTGCTTTGACCCAACAAGGCTTATTCATGAGGAAAATGCTACTTTGCATTGTTATAAAGAAATGCTCATAAGTAAAAGGCTGAACGTTCACTTTATCCAAGTGCTAAAATTTAAGATTGGAAAAGAAATATGAAGAAAAGTTAGTTGTTTTCTCCCAGGAAATGCAGCAAGTCAGCAAATGCCAAGGTTTGATCTTGCTGAGCCGGACTGTAGGGTGCAGCTGCTTCACTGAGTCACAGATGTCGGCACTGGAAGGACCTCCAGTTGTGGTCACCTCAGCTCACAAAAAGGCCGCAGAAGCACCAGCTGGTTAGGCAAGGCCTGTTTTAGAGTTCAAGCTCTAACCCCCAGACCACGCTTGTTCTATCCACACCTCCTACTTTCTCATGTTAAGAATCACAAAGATAAGAAACCTATAGTGAAAACTCTAGAATTGGAAGTCATTGAACAAGGAAGTCATTGAACAAGGGTCTAATGAGAAACGAGCTCAGATCTTTTGAGTGGGGCCTTCTCCTCTGGAACCCAGGACACTTGGGAGATTTATGCAGTGTGTGTATTTATATCTGCATGTTTGTGTGTATGTACATCCGTGTGTTTGTGTGTGCCTGAATGTGTGTGTATATCGTGTGTGTGAGAGTGTGTGTTTGCATAGGCTGATTCAGGTCACAGAGTCAGGTTGCCTTGAGCAGACTTAGTCTTCCTGTCCCTTCTCCTCTTCTGCTTCTCTACAGAGTCCCTTCGGGACCATCATCACTTTCACTCCGCCCCCTTCCAGCTCCTAAGCGGGGGGGGGGGGGGGGGTGGCGTGCAGCATGCAGGGCTGCTGAGGGTACATGCTCTGTGTTGCTGGGGATTCTCTGCTGTCATCTGGGCAGTCAGTCACTGTGTTCTCTATTTTCCACCGGCTGCTGTTGCAAACGCCAGAGCACAAGCCTGGGATGTTGCAGCAGTGTTTTAGTTCCTACACTTACTCAGTTGTTAATGTCCGTCCCTGACAAGCTCCAGAGAGAATGGGCCGTGTTATTCAGAGAGCTTCCAGGATGAAAACTGAGAGGATCACATCAGGGGTCTTGGGAGCTGGCAGGTGGAGTCAGAAGTCGCTGGAACACCTGCAAGCTGCAGAGAGGAGTGAAGCGCAGTCCTGCGTACATGGCCACAGGCCAAGCGCTTTTAGCCAAGCCCTAGATCTGTGGAAACATTTCTGCATCTGTGTCCACTGTGCTTCATAAGGAGCTGTCGCTTCCTTTGATGTTGTAGTCAAGGGTCACAGCCTAATGTTTAAAGCTCTGGTTTCTACTAATCTGAAACCACTCCACAACCTAGAGAGAAACAATACAGTTTGAGCAAGATGGCTTTGACAGAATGAGACAGCTGGTATCAGATCTCTTTCTGTCCACCTAAGTGACCAAACGGCCATTTTTTACTTGTGAATAAGAACAGGGAAGCCTGCTTGTGAGGTTGACATGAAAACTACAGGCATTAAACAGCTGTGGATTGAGTTCTCTCTTTCCAAAATCCAGCACCTCTTAGACAGTCAGAAGTATTGAGACCAGGTTACAAAACTAAGAATGTAGTAGAAATCAAAACTGGAAATGTTGGTACAGAAGGTATAAAAAATGTGTCCCAAAGTGCTTGGCCCCAAAGCCATATAAATGATGTCAAGAAGCTGCCACAGGAAGACTGGGTAGTGGTGGAATGTCAGAGAAGACTTCACACCAAGTCCTCCTTTCCCGTTGGGTACCTGGCCTGCCCCCCTCCCCAAAGCCAGAACCAACACCATCGGATGTGCAGAGGGACTGACCCTACCCGACACCCTCCTCTTGTCACAGGGATTGATATAGTTACTGAAGTTTAATCTATGCAATACCCAAACTCATCCTGGCCCTGGACCTCTGAACTCTTATTTTATGCCTGTGGACAAACATTCCTGAATTTGAACAAATCCCCAATACGCGCACTGGCAGGGGGCTGCCTCCTCTGAGAAAAGCCATCCTTCGGGTACCATAAATCCTAACAGTGACAGCAACAGGGATTCAAAGCACACGAGTCACTGATACCACAAGCCTAGATCCAACTGAGATGCTGGATCCACCACTCTAGGAATTCACCATCTCCGGAACCTTCAGTTGTAGGATTTCTATGTTCACTCGCTATTCAGGCCAGCTTCAGTAAGGGTTTCCGTTGTTTGCAACCCAAGTCATTTTCTTATAAGTGATCCCAAAGACAGGTATTTCCCCTACACTTTGGGCCTAAATATCTGAGTTTTTTTCACTGGGAACTGCCTGGGATTTGTGTTTCTGGCCTCACTTCCTGTTTCCTGAGCTGGTTTCACTCAGTTCTAGGTCTCCAGATTTAAACTTCACCATGGTAACATCAACCGCACAACTTCCTTATTCACTGATTCTCTTGCTGGAAGAGTGAAGTATTTGTGGTGTGCTAGGCATTATGAAGGCACTAGGAACAGGAAGGAAAACGAATGGAAGACTTCATCCCTAGACAACATCTTGAGCCCTTGGCAGCCATGAGTGTATCTGGGAATTCCTCCCTGAAAATGTTTCTCCAAGGCCGTAGAAGGGTATCGCTGTGCAACTCTGACCCGAAGTTCTCAAAAACTACATAAGAGCCATGACCTTTGTGTGGCTCAAAGCCAAAAGAGAGGATGCCCAAGTGCTCGTGCAGGAAGCTTGTGTCAAGCTGAAAATGCAATCGTGCCACGTGGCATCACCTGCAGAGCGGGCAAAGCTGTATAATTAAATCTCATCAAGCATGAATTTACATGTGGTCTAGATAGGGAATCAAGGAGCTTCCAGCCCTCAGGTGGATTTCTAAAAGAAAAGAACGCATTTGGCAATGTCTGAAGCTCAATTCTGATTATAAAACTTCCATTCTGGAGCCAGGGATCTGGGCATAGACTTCAAAGATTGGGGGCCCAGGCACAGCCCCGGAAGCTTGATCCACGTGGGTGGGCAGTTTGGGAATTTGGCCAACATTCAACTTTTCTGTTTCCCTTTGTTTCGGCCTCGCAGCTGTCTGCGGCTCTATTTACTCCACTCAGCACTGCCCCTCTGGTGGAAATGTTACTTGCCCGTCTTCTGCCTGGCCCAGAGAGCACTAGCAAACACCAACGTTGTGCTAACTTCGTGCCAGACCTTTGACATACATCATCTAGTCCCCGTTAAGGTCTTCCAGGATTATAACATTATCTCCATGTTATCACTGAGAAAACTGAGGTGCCAAAGACTTTAACTAATTTGACTGTACCCTTTACATATCTAGGAAAAACCAGAGATAGGATTTCCAGCAAGCCACTGGACCTGAGCCTCTTGCTCTTAACTATGGTGCCATCAAATCTTTATCATCCGACAGAAATGCGTGGGGTTGAAAGAACCTTAGAAGAGGGGACCTCTGTAGCATATAGTAATAGGAAGAGTTGGTGATTCTCTTGTCCCTCAGACTTTCACTGTTCATCAGGGTTTTGGTTTGGTTTGGTTTTGTGTTTGTTCTGGATGCTCTGAGCCATATGGGAACTAGTCGAGTACTCTGCCACTGAGCTACATCTGCTGGCTGCTCAGCAGGTTCTGAGGGCCAGAAAGAGTAGAGAATGTGCAGTAAGATTCTCAGAAGAGAGCAGAGACATCTCCTTAATTAAGCACTTAAATTAAGCTCTTTCTGATGCTTGTCACAGAACGCTATGACACTTTATGTCCATCAGTGCTAATATAGTTATGCTGTAAAATCTGCCTTTGGGTTCAACGCCTGACCCCTTTGGTGATTTGAAATCAGGCTCACAAAATATTTGATCTTCCAACCATAGAGCAAGTAGATTTCTCTGTTTGATTCTGCAGTGAGAGTAGGGGGCTTGTGTGGTTGGGATGGAAAGGCCCCCTGCTGGCTGGAAACATTTGTGCCTGGAGGCCTGGGCATTCGTAGACGTCTGACCAGGCTGAGCCCCA
>PVIC010034620.1:0-19475 GCA_004025085.1 Thryonomys swinderianus | reverse complement strand
TTGTTTCCAGGACACAGAGCTAAAAATGTAGGAAAGCAGAATCTCGGGATGTGAGTTGTGTCAAGACTTGAGAACAGATTTTCAGTCAATGGCTCTGCCCTGCCAAACCCCATGTCCTAGCCACCCTGAGGTTCCTTCATGTGCAAATCTGTTGTGCTTGTTTTTCTAAGCCATCCAGGGAGGGTTCCCTTCTGCACCATATCCTGGAAGACTCAACACGAGGTAAAAACCTATGCACTGGGAACGGAAAGCCTGGGGCAGATCTGTAGGGTTTTGTAGTGACATCAGATCTGGCGCTGAGATCTGATTCTTTCTTCTAGACCTAATCATCAGAAGTGGAATGCAAGTTACATATGTAAAGTGCTCTAGTGGCAACATTGATAAAGTATAAATAGGTGAAAATTTAATAATCTAATCCTTGTAACCCAATGTAGTTAAAATATTCAGTGTTTAAAATGTGGTGTATATTTTATCTCACAGTCCATGTTATTTCAGACCAGCTTCCCTTCCAGGGCTCAATCACTACATGAGCCAGATGGCTACACAGCTCTAGGTAACTGTCTCCCTCTTCCAGGAAGGCCGGCTGGGAACTGTGTTTGTTTCCTACTGCTGTGATGACAAATTACCCCAAACTTACAGCATAGAACAATGCACAGTACTTCTCCCCTACTTCAGGAGATAAGAAGTCCAAAATGGGTCTCACAAGGCCAACTTGAAGATGGCAACAGATACCTCCCTTTGGAAGAAAAAGTTCTGTCTTTTCCAGCTCCTGGTCCCGCACCAGTCCCACCTCTGCTTCCAGACTCCAACTCAGACCTTCCTGCGTTCTGCTTATGCGGAGCTTTGTGTTGATGTGGGGCCCACACAGTAACAGAAGAGAACTTGCCTATCCCAAGGTCCTTGGTTCGATGAGTCCTCCAAGACTCCTCTATCATCCCCACATTTGGGAAGTAAGAGGCAGACTTTGTTGGGGGATGTTACCTGGTCTGCTGTGGGTGAGAAGCAGGGGCTGAGGTGTTAGGGCTTCCAGAAGCAGAGCCTGGGGAAGGCGGGATGATTCAGTTTGTTCAGAGTGAGAGCAAAAGACAGGTAGAAATCACATAGCAGGAAAACTAGGGGAAGTTGAAGGAGTTAACTCTTGGGAGGAAACCTGCTCTAGGGCTGTCTGAGTGACCAGGCTCTTTTTTCTTCCTTCTTTCCTTCCCTCCATTCTTTCTTCCTGTCACTTGGGGAACCTGTCACGGTTACCGGCCCAGAACAGAGTTTCCTCTCCAGGGATCATCCCCACTTCACAGTTTCAGGTCCCCCAAACTGGATCCTCTACCACCCCCACACACAACCTCAAGCTGCAGCCAGAGGCACAACTCCGGTGTATGCCAAGAGGCAGGAAGTGGATCATTTAAACACTAAAACATTCATGGAATTTAAAAAAAAAAGAGCCCGGCATGGTGGCTCATGCCTGTAATCTCAGCACTCAGGGAGGCAGAGACAGGAGGATTGCTGAGTTCGAGGCTTGCCTGGGCTACATAGTGAGCTCAGGGCCAGCCTGAACTACAAAGTGGGACCCTGTCTCAAAAAAAAAAAAAAAAAAAGGAAATATGGTGCATTTTCTCACAGGAATACTTCGGAAATGAGATAGTGTGTTCCTAACTAAGGATGCAGCATTAAATAGGTAAAAAAATACATCCTAGGGCTGGAGGGTTAGCTCAGTGGTTCCAGCGCCTGCCTCACAAGCACAAGGTCCTGAGTTCAATCCCCGGTAACCACATACAATGCTGGGTGTGGAGACTCACGCCCACTAGCCATCAATACCACATACCACAGTGCGGGGCATGGTAGCTCACGCCTGTAATCCCAGCACTCGGGAGGCAGAGACAGGAGGATTGCTGAGTTCCCGGGGGCTTGCCTGGGCACCATAGTGAGCTCAGGGCCAGCCTGAACTACAATGCGAGACCCTGTCTCAAAAGTAAAAAAAAAAAAAAAACATCCTAAAAAGATACTATAAAATCTGTAATCACTTATGACAATAGAAGTACCTAGCTCTGATTCCAGCTCCCATAACCAGCCTGAAATGTAACTAAACCACAGTGATACAGTGAGTCCAGTGAACTCAGCAGCACAGAAAAATACCATTGGACTAGAGTTTTGAAATAAGGCCAACCTGATGGCTACAGTGTGGTCAATAATAATCTTGCTTGACTTACTAGAGTTT
Organism: Thryonomys swinderianus; assembly: GCA_004025085.1. NCBI lineage: Eukaryota > Metazoa > Chordata > Mammalia > Rodentia > Thryonomyidae > Thryonomys > Thryonomys swinderianus. The sequence goes on along the minus strand of PVIC010034620.1, from coordinate 17,263 downwards.
AATATGACTCAACCTCCGCGATTTCATGGTCCAAGAATATCTCGCGGGAACCTTTACTGTCTCTTGGTGTATTTGGCGCAAGCAGCAACATCAGAAAGCACCTTCTGTGAGGCGGCGACTCTGGTGGCGTCTCTGATGACCTGGTTTACAGCACTGAGGAAACAAGGCACCCAGGGAGGGGTGCGGGCCTGGCATCCACCTGTCCATTGGGGTGGAACGTGCCCTGCGCAGGTGTGGCAGGCAGAGCCCAGAACCTGGGGAGCAGAACAACCGGTGGCGAGCAGTGACTTAGTAATATGGGAGGCGTCAGAGTCATCTGGCAAAACAAGAAGGGGACAGAGGGGACCAACAGGCCAGGTTAACAGCCTTGGCACGGTTGGTGAGAGCACAGTCACCATTCAAAATGCTTTTGAATGATCACAGTGATCCACAACACGCAGTTATATGTGACCTCGCCAGGACGGCTATCTGAAACCCACGAGCACACTGAGCAAACTGGATGAGTGAGGCCTGTCTCGCGCCTCACCATAGTTCTGCAGACATTTGTGCAAGGTTGGAAATGCAGGCAAGTTTCTTTGTAACTAAGAAATAACAGCGGCTACAAATGTGCTTCCTTCCCCTTTGGAACAGATCATCAGCTGCTGCAGTGTTTTTTTTTTTTTTTTTTGAGACAGGGTCTCGCTTTGTAGTTCAGGCTGGCCCTGAGCTCACTATGGTGCCCAGGCAAGCCCCTGGGAACTCAGCAATCCTCCTGTCTCTGCCTCCCGAGTGCTGGGATTACAGGCGTGAGCCACCATGTCTGGCATTGTGGTATGCGGTGTTGATTGTTGGTGGGCATGTCTCCGCGCCCAGCATTGTATGTGGTTACCGGGGATCGAACTCAGGTCCTTGCGCTTGCAAAGCAGGCGCCGGAACCACTGAGCTAACCCTCCGGACCTGCAGTGTTTATTTTTAAAATTTTATGTATGGATGGATGGATGTATACATGCATGTATTTATTTGTTTGTTTCGTTGGTTGTTTTTGAGACAGGATCTTGCTTTGTAGTTCAGGCTGGCTCTGAGCTCACTATGTTGCCCAGGCCAGCATCGAACTCAGCAATCCTCCTGCCTCTGCCTCCTGAGTGCTGGGATGACAGGTGTGAACCACTATGCCTGGCACTGTGGTATGTGGTACTGATTTGTGAGTCCCCACATCCGATATTGTTGTATGTGGTTACTAGGGATCTAACCAGGTATCTTGTGCTTGCCAGGCAGGCATGGGAACCCCTGAGCTAAATCTCCAGCCCTGCAATGTTTATTAAACTAAAGTAAAATTCCCAGAGAAGGGCTGGAGACTTAGCTCAGTGATTCCCATACTTGACTAGCAAGTGAAAGGTCCCTGGTTTTGGTCCCTGGTTTGATCCCACAGACAACAATACCAGGTGTGGTGACTCACACCCACCAGCAATCAGTACCACACACCACAATGCTGGGGTGTGGTGGCTCACGTCTGTAATCTCAGCACTGAGGAGGCAGAGGCAGGAGGACTGCTGAGTTTGAGGCTTGCCTGGGCTACATAGTGAGCTCAGGGCCAGCCTGAACTACAAAGCAAGACCCTATTTCAAACAAAACAAAACAAAAAGCAAAAATGAAAAACTGAACAGACAAAAGAAGAAAGAAGGAGCAGGAGGAGAATAGAAAGAGGAGGAGGAAGAAAAGTAGGGGTAGGAGGAAGAGGAAGGACCTTTTCAATTATAGCAAAAAGCCCTGGACATCTGGGAGAGTTAAACTTTAGTGAAAGTGGAAAGTGAAGTTAATATGTGGCGTGAGGCTCTGCATGAGAAGCAGGTGACTTTCTGATTCTGGAGAATAAGTCAGCTGTATAAACAATGTAGGGCTGAACAGGGCTTGGAAAAATGTCACCCACGTCACATGCTGGCTCTAATTGGAAGTCAGGCCTGGAGGAGTAGAAGCTGGGAAAGCACAGCAGGAGACAGCAGCCCCATCACTTGACTTGGGTGCGGTAAGGGGAAGGGCCAAGAGAGGCCGAAACTTAGCCCTGGAGGATGGGGAGGGAATGCTCTGCATATCGTCAAAGTGGGGGCTTTTTTGCTTCTCGCATGAGACAGAAAACAGCCAGCAGAGCCTAGAGCAGGGGCAAGAAGTGAAAGCTGATCCCAGAGTGAACTTAACTTTGTGCTTGTGTCTCCCCGAGCATCAGGTTAAGATAAACATCCTAAACCTTCCTTTCTGCAGGCAAGATTGGACCAAAAACTGTGTCAGGCCTGAGCCTACAGGTTGGTGAGAAGTCTTGAGAGTTCCAGGGTGTAGACAAAAGACCTGCACAGTAAGGAACAGGAAGGGTGTGAGGAAAACTTCTCTAAGTGTTGGCTTATCACAGAGCCCAGCAGAGTCAAGCGGGCAACAGCCAGTTCTTAGGAACCTTTGTAAGCCCTCAGGATCCAGCTGCCTGGAGTGAGGCGAGGGTGATTTGTTGGCTTGAATAAGTGGAGGTGCGTATTTCTCAGAACAGCCTTCCGGGGGTGGTGGGTCCAGGTATGAATTGGCCCAAAGAGGAATCTGCTGGAGATGTGGAAGGTGGACAGGAAGCTGCAGCCATGGGGCTCTGCCTGTGGGTCTCAGCTCGCCCTTGCTCTCTGACCCTCCTGACACCCCCAGGCACTTGACAGTGATTCACAAAGGTAGCAGCTACATGGGTGGTGGTGTGTGGGGGGGTATCCCATGGACCTCCCATGACCCTTACCTTTTGCTATCCCATTTTATAGGCTGGATGTGCTTAGCACCTCAGACTGACCAAGCCATGACATGTTCTCAGGTTCCCAATCTTCTATCAGACCCTCGCTTCCCTGGCTTCCTCTGCAAATATGAAAAATCTTCCCATAATAAATCCTTTCTCCTGTAACTTGTAGTGTTTCTGCTTCCTTGAATAACCTGTGGTATATGACCAAGGAGTCTGTGTATATCCCTTGGAAATCCATGCACAGGAAGCTTCCACCTTATTTACTCTAAAGATTCTTTGGCTGTAAGAGAAAATCAACAGGAAAAGCGGGTGCTGCTTTTGGCTTATAAATGCAATCCATGCAAGCAAAGGAGGGAGAAGAAAAACTGTCAGCCTCATATTTCTGCTATTCTTTTCCCGTGAGCTTTATTATTCCCCAGTTGGGGTCACATGTGCATCACCTGAGCCAATCACAGGCCAGAGGATCAAGACACTGTGATTGGCCCAGCCTGGGACACTTGGCTACCTCCATATTTTGGGGTTAAGTTTATCATAGGTTGGGGGAAAAATTGTAGCTCAGATGTGGGCTCCTGGAAGAATTTTCATAGGCCAGGAAGAGACTTCTATTTATATGTACTGTACTTCCTTTATTAAGAATTAAGTTGGGGGCTGGGCGTGGTGGCTCATGCCTGTCATCCCAGCACTCGGGAGGCAGAGACAGGAGGATTGCTGAGTTTGAGGCTTGCCTGGGCTCCATAGTGAGCTCAGAGCCAGCCTGAACTACAAAAACGAGACCCTGTTTCAAAAAAAAAAAAAATTAAGTTGGGCAAAGCTGGGGATTTAGCTCATGTGGTACTGTGCCAACCTTGGACGCACATCTAAAGAGATACCCAGTGGTTGCAGGATACGAATAAATTGCATGGGCTCTTCATAGACTGATACTACACTAATATGCTTTGAAAGCTTTTGAATCATTTTACTGGAACCCTTACAGGCACTAGGTTATTAGTGGGCATCTTTAGGTGGAGCTCTAAAACATGTTACCCCAGAGGCTCACCAAGCCAGGAAGAAGACATTCTGACAATAAAAGGGCTGACACCTTCTTCCATTTTCAAACATTTAAGTTTGGTAGAACAAGGATTTACTTGGTCTTTTCTGTTTCTACTGTTCGCGGTTTTTATTTGTTTGCTTCTTTTTTGTTTGGTTGTTTGTTGTTGATTTTTTTTTTTTTTTGAGACAGGGTCCCACTTTGTAGTTCGGGCTGGCTCTGAGCTCACTATGTAGCCCAGGCAAGCCTGGAACTCAGCAATCTTCCTGTCTCTGCCTCCCGAGTGCTGGGATTACAGGCGTGAGCCACCACACCCGGCACTGTGGTGTGTGGTATTGATTGTTGGTGGGTGTGAGTCTCCACGCCCAGCATTGTATGTGGTTACCAGGGATCGAACTCAGGACCTTGTGCTTGCGAGACAGGCGCTGGAACCACTGAGCTAATCCTCCGGCCCCTGTTGATTTTTTTAGACAGGGTCTCATTTTGTAGTTTAGTCTGGCCCTGAACTATGTGGCCCAGGCTGGCCTCGAACTCTTGTCAATCCTCCTGCCTATTTCCTGAGTACCCACTTAGGGTGTTCATGTTTTTATTTATTTTTGTTTGCTTTGCCTATGGGGCTGGGCATTGAACCCAGGGCCTTGCATGCTGAGCAAGTGCTCTACCCCCCGAGTTACATCTCTCATCACTCACCCAATATTTAACATTTTTCTGTATAAGTTAAATGAAAAATAACTCTCTATGAGTTAATGCCAACATAATAAAAGAAAGAAAAGGGCTGGGGATTTAGCTCAAGCGGTACTGTGCCAACCTCAGATGTACAAGGGCCTGAATTCAATCCCTGGTACCACAAAAGAAAAAAAAATTTAAACCAGGCATGGTAGCTCACACCTGTAATCCCAGCATTTCAGGAGGCAGAGGCAGGGGGAATGCAGAGTTTGAGGCTTGCCTGGGCTACATAGCAGAGACAGAGAGACAGAGAGAGAGAGAGAGAGAGAGAGAGAGAGAGAGAGAGAGAGAGAGAGAGAGAGGGAGAGGGAGAGAAAGAAAGAAAGAAATATAAATACACATATTCAACCGTGAGAGCTTACTCAATACTTCTGGGAAAGGTCCCCAGCTGCTCACAGCAAGAGATGTCCTTGTAATTCCTGTCAGTACCTTCTAAGATAGATATGACACTTTCTGCTGCTATTTCTATTCATTCACTCATTCATTCATTCATTCATTTATTGTTTTTTTGTGTGTGTGAGACAGGGTCTCACTTTCTAGTTCAGGCTGGCTCTGAGCTCACTATGTAGCCTAGGCAAGCTTCGAACTCAGCAATCCTCCAGTCTCTGCCTCCCGAGTGCTGGGATTACAGGTGTAAGCCACCACGCCTGGCACTGTGGTGTGTGGTATTGATTGCTTGTGGGTGTGAGTCTCCACGCCCAACATTGTATGTGGTTACCGGGGATCGAACTCAGGACCTTGCGCTTGCAGGGCAGGCGCCAGAACCACTGAGCTAAATCTCCGGCCCCAATCTCTTGTATTTTTAAAAATTACTTTTACAAACAGGCGTTTTATTTGCCCTCAATCTCATTTCCATGCCTGCAGAGCAGTTTTACACCACTCAGGGGTTCCCACCCATTCCCACTACTGGGCCATCGCCTTCTCAGCCGCAGCAGCAGTGCCTCTTTCAGTCTCTTCAGGTTCTGACCTCCCGCAGGTGCTCATGGGAGATGGTGCTGCACATGCGCAGAGTTCCCTGGCCTCCTGGACCGGGCCCTACTGATGAGCGCCCTTGTGGGTTGCACCAGATGGCGATGTCCACAAAGTGCCGAGGAGAATCTGTGTTACATGGCAATGACCTAAGACGCCTCTGTGAGAGACGGAAGGTCTGCCCTGCCTTTACTGGTGATCAGTCACCACCAAAAGACAGGCTCTTCCTGGGCCTCGTCAGCGAGGTTCCCAAAGCATATGCTCTGATGTCTTTCACGTCCCAGTAAGCTTCTCCTGGGTGCTTTTTGGTTTTGATATAGATTCCATCGCTTTTCGTTTTGCTGGTGTACTGTTCCATCCAGAAGCCAAGGTTGGTGCTGCCTGAGTGAGTTCCTGCTGTGAAGAATCTGAGGACCTGCTTTTCCAGACGGGAAGGACTCTGGACATTGTGAAAGTTTCCCTTCAAGTTCTGATGGAAATCAGAAAAAACGCATATGGACCCCTCTCCGGGTAGCACAGAAAGCAAACCCTCATATTTCTAAAAGCTCTGCAAATTACTCTCTGGCGTTTATTTTGTGGCTTTTTTTTTTCTTTTTTCTTTTGGAGATAGGGTCTCGCTGGTTAGTCCAGAGTGGCCTTAAAATCACTGTGTAGCCCAAGCTGGCCTCTAACAATAATCCTCCTGCCTCAGCTTCCTAAGTATTGGGATGACAGATATGTGCCACGGCACCTGCCTTTATTCCGTTGCCTTTTAAAGTCTGTCTTTCTTTCCTCCTCCCTCTTCCTCCACCCTATACGCCCCTCTTCTCTATTGTCCTTGCCTTCCACCCTGTCTTTTTTCTGTTTTGCACTGCCTGGGAATTGAACCCAGGACCATGCACAGACTATGCAACTGCTACCCTTACCCCAATCTCCATCCCCTGCCCCAATAAACCATTTTTCAATATGCCCTTGTCTAAGTTATTTTCTTGATTTTAATTTAAAATATTTTTAAAGAAAAAAAATCATTTCATGTGGCAGGGCATGGTGGTATAGTCCATAATCTATACATGTAAGAGGCTGAGGGAGGAGGATTGTTTGAGTTTGAGTTCATCCTGGAGTACAGTGAGCTTAAGGCCAATCTGAACTACATAGTGAGACTCTGTCTCAAAAAACAAACAAACCCCACAAAATTATTCCAAGCCAGACTTCCAAATATGAACAAATATTCTTTTCCGTGTCAGGTACCAGCCCTTGTTCATATGTAGAGAAGGTTTTAAATTTTGAATTTTTCACCTAGCATTTTATTTTTCTTAAACTTTCGTGCTATCCCACAATAATAATAGTTGTCTTTTTAGTAGTTGCATGATAGTCAAGCAACAATTTGTCCCATATTTTGTTAACAACTCCCTTACTCCTGGATGTTCAGGCTGTGCATTTGTAGTCGCTAAAGAAAAGATAGAAATCAGGAGCTTGATGTGTATAGATTTTCTTTTTCCTTTGAATTCTCTTGGGGACAATTTTCTGGAAATCTCAAAACTGGGTCAAAGGATAGGACTTTTTTATGACTCTTGTTAATGATTACTAAAGTACTTCCCTAAAGGTTGAACACATTTTCAGAGTGAGGCTCCACTCCCTGGCAGTTAGCCTGAGGTTTTCTGGGAGGGGCAGACAGTACCAGAGTCCTCGGAGTTTCCCTGTGATGGGTGGAAGATGTCCTCCTGAAGTACCACTCTCATTTCCTTGCAAAAGAGAGGCAGAAATCCAAAAAGGACTGTGCAGACCAGGACCCTGCACAACCGCCCCATCTCCCATCACTGGCACTTTCCTCCTCTCCTCTCTGCTTCGCAAAGAGGGAATTTCAGTCTGGTGTGTCCTCATCTCACAGATAAGGCAGGGACAGAAAGAGGTCTAGTACTTGGCCTAAGAGACAACAGTGAGTTCACACTTATTATGGACTTGAACCCTGTGTCTTGAACTGAACTGTCACGCTATAGTTCATACCACTGACTCCTAGAGCAGTTCCAGAATCTTGCTGAAGTTATCTCCTTGGTCATAAATTAGCTAACAATGAAATCTGATGATTTAACAGATAAGTTAGCTTAAAGAAGCCCAAACTAGCTGGGGATTTAGTGCAGTGGTCCTGGTGTCTGCCTTGCAAAAGCAAGGTCCAGAGTTTGATTCCCAGTAACCACATACCACAATGCTGGGTGTGGTGGCTCACGCCTGTCACCCCAGCACTCAGGAGGCAAAGGTAGGAGGATTGCTGTGAGTTCGAGGTTTGCCTGGGCTACATAGTGAGCTCAGATCCAGCCTGAACTACAAAGAGACTCTGTCTCAAAAAAAAAAAAAGCCAAAAATAATGTCCTCCTCTTCTCCCATCAAGGTGGGATCAGCTGGGCATGGTGGGTCATACTGAAATCCCGAGGTCCACAAGTTTAAGTTCCCCTGGGGCAACTTAATGAGTCCCTGTCTCACAAGTGAAAGAAGAGGAAAAAGGGATGGGGATGTAGCTCAGTGCATAGGCTTTGAGTTGAATCCCTAGTACTGAAGGAAAAGAGGGAAGGAAGGAATGAAGGAAATAGAAGTTACTGAATGTCCCCTTGAATCTCAGCTGGCCTGGTAGTTTTTAACCCATAGCACAAGTGAAGCTGCCTAGGTCTGATGTAGGTCTTAATTTAGAGACCTGACAGCTTCAACTTTCTCCATACAAAGAGGTCCAGGTCCTTTTGGAGAGAAGGAACAAGTGCCTAAACAGCCTGCCTTCCCAGCCATGCAGCTGAGGACTCAGACCCACCAGTGTCACCAGAATGGATCCTCCATCCTTAGTCAAGTCATTCAGGTGACAACACATGGAGCAGAAACCAACTGTCTCCAATGAGCCATCAGTTGTTTTAAAAGCCAGTAAGAGCCAGGTGTGGTGATGCATGCCTGTAGTCCCAGCATTCAGGAGGCTGAGGCAGGAGGATCCCTCTGAGTTCTAGGCCAGCCTGGAATACATAGCAAAACCCTCTCTCAAAAAAGCTCCACCTCGTCCTGAGTTCGATCCTGGTAACTACATATAATGCTGGGCGTGGAGACACGCCCACCAACAATCAACACCGCATACCACAATGCCGGATGTGGTGGCTCACGCCTGTAATCCCAGCACTCAGGAGGCAGGGACAGGAGGATTGCTGAGTTCGCAGCAGCTTGCCTGGGCACCATAGTGAGCTCAGGGCCAGCCTGAACTACAACGCGAGACCCTGTCTCAAAAAGCAAAAAAAAAAAAAAGGCTCCACCTCTCACCATAAATAAAATCCAGTAAGAGTTGGAGTGGTTTATTTTGCCACAGAGATAACTGAAGTAATAGTGTATTAGTGAATGCTCAATTTAAAAAGAGGGCCAGTGAAGGCCCAGGGATTTAGCTCAAGTGGTACCGTACCTACCTTGGAAGCACGAGGGCCTGAGTTCAATCCCTGGTACCACAAAAAAAAAAAAAAAAAAAAAAAAAAAAAAAGGCCAGTGAGATTCAGTCTTCTCTAACCCTCACACAACAGAAGGAAGCTAATTATCTGCCTCGCCTGCCACCTAGCACTTCACCTTGTCACAACTCCGGTCCTGCTGCATGCGACTTTAACTTCTGTGTATGTCTTCTGTCCCCACCAGACTGGGCAGCTACGGTCCTTACACATAGACTTGGTAAAAAGAATTACACATATTTATTGAATGAATTGGACTTGCTCTTGATTCATTGATGTGAGCACTTGAAACGGAACAATAGCTATTGTGCTCAGCACTGTGCATTTGACATGAATTATCTCATTTAGTCTTCACAGCATCACACGGTGGGCTGAGAAGTTACAAGCCTGCTTGAGTTTGCATTGCTGTGGAGCCCCAGAAATTCAGACAAGGGCCGTCTGATGCCAGAGGCCATGCTTTGCCAGGCTGCCTTTGAGCTTGTGGTCCTCCTGCCTTAGCCTCCCAAGTAGCTAGGATTTCAGGCCTGCAGACCATGCCTGACTCTGCACTATGCCACAGTCATATTGAAATAGGAGCCCAATCTACTCTATTATGGACTCAATAACAGTATCTGCTATGTCCAAATAAGGGTACCTGAGGAAACAGGGGTGAAAAACCTCATCTTTGTTTTTTGTCCCATAACAGCCATATTTCTGTCTTTGAAAATGTCTGTTAGGCAGGAGTGATGGCACACACCTGTAATCCCAGCACTCTGGGAGGCTGAGGTAGGAGGATGACAAACCCAACCCCAGCCTGAACAACCTCGTGACTTAGCAAAACCCTGTCTCAAAATATAAAAATAAAAAAGGGCTGAGGATGTAGCTCAGTGCAGAGGCACTGGGTTCAATCTTCAGTGCTGAAAACAAAACAAAACAAAAGCGGGTCCTTGGGTTGCTTGGGTTTTCTTCCAGACATAGGAAGGTGAGTTGGTGAACCTGCTGGCTCTGAGTCTGACTGCCGGGTTAGAATCTGGTTCTGCTGCTGTGTGATTCAGGACAGTGAGGCAGCAATGCTTTCTAATGAGTGTTTGAGGTTGGTGGGGGACTAGGATCATGTACCTAGCAAAGTACCGGCATAGGCACTCACTAAGTATGAGGTACCAAGTGCCAGTAGGGTGTTACTCCTCAGCCCTCCCATAATTTACTAGGAGTCAATCTTTTATTCTTCCTGCCAAATGCATGTGGTCCTGGAGCATAAACAAATGTATCTTTATTTTACAGGTATTGGGAGTGGGGTGCAAAATGGGAGGTGCACCATTAATGTACACCCAGAATGGAGACAGCTCATGGTTACTAGTACTTAAAAGTTCCTTAGTAGCCGGGTGTGGTGGCTCACGTCTGTAATCCCAGCACTCGGGAGGCAGAGACAGGAGGATTGCTGAGTTCGAAGCTTGCCTAGGATACATAGTGAGCTCAGAGCCAGCCTGAACTACAAAGTGAGACCCTGTCTCAAAAAAAAAAAAAGTTCCTTAGTAGATTTTTCCAGTAGGAGAGAGGAAATTTCTCAAATATATGCTGCCTGAAATTGCAGGGACTGTGAAGAGAACACAACACATTGATGTTTAAAAAGAGCCTCCCACCTGGGTGTGGTGGCACATGCCTATAATCCCAGCATTCGGCAGGCTGAGGAGGATCACCAAGAGTTTGAGGCCAGCCTGGGCTACATACTGAGTTCAAGACCAGCCTGGATTACATGGTGAGACCCTGTTTCAAAAAAAAAAAAAAGTCAAAAGCCTTCTAAGGGGTGTCAGCCTGGAAGGCTCCTCCTCACTGTCCCGTGTTAAGCCCTCACTCACTGTGTAGCACGATTGCAATCTCACCACATTCTAAACCCAGACTACAACTGACTCACGTTAAACATAACGGCAAGACGTACTGGTTTAGAAAGTGAGGGGTAATGTATATAATTTACAGTGACATTGTCTTCATAGGTCCCATCATGGCCTCTGTCCTAGATCATCAGAAGGCTGGGTTAGTGGCTGTGCAGAGTGTGGGAAGTTATAGGAGCACAAGAATGATAATAGCAGGTTCTCACTGGCCAAGGGGCCACAGCCTTGATCTACTCTTTCACGATCTCCTCAGAAGGCTTTCATTTATTTTTATCTTCCCCTTCTGACTGGCACATTCCTCTTTCAAAATTATTTTTTGAGAACGGTCTCACTATATTGCTCAGGCTGACCTTCAACTTGCCATAATTCTCCTACCTCAGCCTCCCCAGCGCTGGGATTATAGGCCTGGGCTACCATGTCCAACTTCTAACTTTAAACTAGGCCACATTTGTGAGCTCTGCACTAACCTGGGAGTCTGTGGCTTGCACTCTTCCTGCCCCAGTTGATGTATGGCTGCCCTTTCCCCCATCCCTGGCAGCTTAGCCCTTTTCTCCCCACCTTGTTTCTCGCAGGGCTCGCCCATCTCCCCACACACTGGGTATGAATCCTGCTTCTCTCTCTTCCTCATTAACGGGCTCAGAGTTCCTTTTCCCTCTCACTTTCTCTGTCTCCCCAGTCTTCTTTCCTACCGGTGTTTCCCAGGCTTCACTTCTGCGACATCATGTGCCTATCGACACAGCCACGGAGCATTTGCTGTCTTTAATGCATCCCTGCTCCCGGGTGAGATCCCAGCACTCTGGAGCATGAGGCAGGAGTGCTGAGAGTTCTAGGCCATTTGGAGCTGTAGGAAGACTTTCAAAATCCAAAATCCATCAACATATAACCCCTGCTTTTTATGCAATTTTTAATACACATCTGTATTTCCCACACAGCCCATCCCTCTGAGCTCTGTCCAGACTTGCATATCTAATTTAGTCTTCACTTGCACATCACAAAAATAGTATGAACTTAATGGATCCCGAATGAAACTGGTGGTTCTCTCCGCCTTTTTCAGTTCATAGTCACTCAAGGCAGAGGAATCGGGGTTCACTGTTTCCCTCTCTTTTTTTTTTTTTTTTGAGACAGGGTCTCGCTTTGTAGTTCAGGCTGGCCCTGAGCTCACTATGTAACCCAGGCAAACCGCTGCGAACTCAGCAATCCTCTGTTTCTGCCTCCCGAGTGCTGGGATTACAGGCGTGAGCCACCACGTCTGGCACTGTGGTATGTGGTATTGACTGCTGGTTTTTTATTTTTTAATTTTTTTTAAGATAAGGTCTTGGTATGTAGGTGAAGCTGGCCTTGAACTCTCTATCCTCCTGCCTCTGGCTCCTGAGTGCTGGGAGTATAGGCGACTCCTTTGCAGATCTCTGCAGAAGACTCCAGGTGGAGGAGACAACGCGGGCCAAGGCCTACAGGTGTAATCCTCATTGGCTTCTGGGCTGAACAGAGTGAAACAAACCCAAACCTGACTGTGAGTCATAAAGTGGCTACTGTTCACCTCAAAAAAAATCCACCACCAACAAATAACCCGCCCCTCAACTGCCCATATTCAATCTGCACAGCTGGCTCCTCTTTTAATAGTTCTATTTAAATATCACTTTGTGCCTTTCCTGACCACAGAACCTAAAGCTTGGTCTTGTCTTTCTTTGCATGTCAACTTTCTCTTGTTTCTTGCATCGCATCGATCACACCTTCACTTTGGACTCATATTTATAATCATTATACCCAAAACTCAGTAGGTAAATGGTATCTCATTGTCTTTGAAATCTGCATTTGATCATTAATGAAAACTCGTGTTTCTCAAGTAATGATTGGTTCTTAATACGATTTGATTCAGACACTGGAGATGTAATTCAGGGACTTCATAATGAGCTACAACCTCAGCTCTTTTTATTTTGAGACAGGGTCTTGCTAAATCGCTAAATTGCTCAGGCGTGACTCCAATTTGTAATCCTCCTTCCTCAGCCTCTCAAAGTGTTAGGGTTACATAAGTGCACCTCGGTGCCCACCTTGCATGATCTGTTTTGAATATTTTATCCAAATACTTCCTCAAAAGTTTCTACATCTCAAAAATCACAGCAGAGTCAGAACCCTATCCCGTCCAATTGGAGGGAATTTATTTCAAGTTCCTGGTGGTGGCAGTAACTCAAGGTCACTCTCTTCTTGGGGTCATTCCAATCTCGAGCCCATTTAGGGGAAAGCGGTTCACGCTGATAGCAACTAAGTTGGGCAAATGGGTAAGAAAGATGCATTCGAGTGGCAGCCGGCAGCACCGCATGCACTTATTACTGAGCAATTATTAGTGGCCACTCCATGATGCATTACGATGTTATGACGGCTGGCCTTTCCGCCTTATCCAGGGGCTGGGCCAGAGGCAAGATCTGGCAAATGGACCCCTCCAAGCCGCTGAAGGCCGAAGCGCCGAAACCACCCCACTCAGCCACGCAGAGCAGGTCTAACGCTGTAGCCGGACTCCCCTCCCTCTGGTTCGCAGATATCACAGCTCCTCTCGCGAGAGCACGGCGGCCGCGGGACGTAGGCTCCAGACCGCGCCCCCTCCCGAGCAGCTGGGAGTGGCGCGCGCGGTACGGTGGGAGTGGTGGCGGCGGCGCGCACGCGCAGGTGAGCCAGCGGGCGAGCGCAGGGCGCGAGGGCGAGGGGCGGGGTTTGCGTCGTGCCGCGGGCACGTCGCTGCGCGTCCTCAGTATTTAATGTCTCTGTGTTCCTCCGGCTTGGGCGAGCACGTGGGGGAGCGGCCCGAGCTTTGCGCGGCGGTCGGGCCGCAGGGCGAGGCGGGGGCTGGGGGACGACGGGACCCCGACAGTCTCCGGGAGCCGGTCAGTTGCAGCCTCGCCCCTGCCGGGGCCCTGAGGCGGCGCCGTCGGGACGCTGGGGCGGCCGTAGTGCAGGTGTAGGGTGGGACGCGCGGTCCGGTCGCCGGGCGTGCGCGAGGGGCTGTCGCCAGTCGCTCTGTCACGCAGACGGGCCTGCCACGCGCCCTCCTCTCGCGCCGCGCGTCTCCGCGCGCTCCAGCTGCTGACAGGTCGGGTGTGCGGGGCTCACCCCACGCGCGACGCTGTGCTCAGGGGCGGGGGTGAGAACGCGGCGCCCGGGGCTCCTCTGCGCGCTCTAACTTTCCCCGGGCGGGCACTGCCGCTGGGGCGGACCTGCGCGCGTCCCACCCAAGGTCGTCCAGCCCCACTCGCGTTTACTTTTCAAAGGTCGTGTGTACCCAGTCGGAGCCCGGAGAGATGAGGCGGCGGTGGGGCGGGCCTTGCGCCCCGCGGGCGCGGTGGTCACCCTGTCCCCGCCGGAACCCCTTTCTCCGAGTTTCTTTGGTCACTTCCTAAGCCTCTTCTAACTCCTGAGGTCCGTGGGTTCGTCCTGGGTGGATCTGGCGGTGGTGGCACACCCGAGCAGGTAGCTCACCGAGCCGCTGGAGTTCATTGCGGGGAACATGTGGAGGAGACTGGGCAGATGGAGCCTGGAGGATGGGTTGGGAGGCTGTGATCCGAACGGTATTTGGGGTGGCGGAGTCTATCGGCCCAAGTTAGGCTCCGGAGGTCCAGAGTTTGGAAGTGTGGAGGAGGATTAGCGTGGACAGAGGTAGAGGCTGATCACCTTGATGTGCCCGGTCAACTTCAAGCCCTCTCCCTTTGGGTCCTCCTGCCTGGGGACGCGTAGGGTTACGTGCACCCCACCCCCATCCCTGCCTCGGGCCAGGGATCTGGAGAAACCTCTCGCACTTCTGGGATGTGGGTTAAAAAGTGCTCGGAGAGGCGGGCCAAATCGTTTCAGTTATTTTGTGACCTGGGTTACGATCTCTCTATTTCTTTACCTAGGGAAGACTAGGAGAGGAAAAGTGCTAATGGTGGAAGGTTGTGCCAGAAGTCACCAGGGACTGCGGGGAAGTCCTGGGCAATGCGGGACCATCCTCGCTTTGGGAGATGCGCGGGGCTTGGACCCCTTCCTGTCCCTGGGCTGCGATTAACACAGTCCCGGTGGACTTTGCTCCAGGTGGGAGTGGAAGCCTGTCAAGCCGGCTGGGGTGGGGTATATGTACAAGGGCAATTACTGAGGTTAAAACTCCTTTTCTTCTACTGAAGTGCAGGGTACTTGTTTAAATTTATCTCCTGCAGTGAAATCTGGGCTGTTGGACCTGGTGGAACCGTATCTATTAGCTCGTTTGCTGCTTTACTCCCTCCATCGCCCCCATGTTGCAATTACTGATCAAGGAGCATGTTCACAAGAACTACTTATTCTGGCAACTGATACCTTGTACGAACTCCTCAAATTAGTATTTTTTTTCCCCCTCAACTCTTTATTTAGAAGGCAAAGCTTGGGTTCTAGCACATGACTGGGATTCAAGCACAAGACTTGATCACTTATCTGATTCTTCTGTTTCTGGTGGTTCACCTGCTGATTATTTAAGATTTCTGAGCACTAAAACAAGTGAAGTTTTATCCTGGGGAGTATTTGACTTGGGTTCAACCTTTCTTGTTTCATCTTTTAACTAGTTTTGTGAGTTCTGAGTAATAATTCCTGAGAGTAGTCTTGTAAACTAATGGCCCTAAATTAGAGAAGGTTTTCTATATCCTACAGGTATGCAAACCATAGAGCTTCTGGTGGTTGCTGGATTAAATAGGCTCTGTTGTCATGCAAGTCCTATTAACTGCTGCTAGCCTGTTGGAGAGGTGTACTGAATTTCTGGGACGTGGAGTCCCTTGTGCTAGTAGTGCCTTTCATATCCCTGCTGTTTCTAGGAAGTGCTTTCACACTTGGCCTCTGCAGGGTGACCTTGCCTGTATCTGCTGGGGTGCAGAAGTTGATGTGTCTCCAGTGTAAGGTTGCTGAGCATCAATATTTTAAAGTAGATTGTCTTGCTACCAGGTAACCCAGGTTATTCTTGGCCTCTGGATCCAGGCTGGTCATAGCTATGATTTGTTGGGCAAGGTAGTTCTAACCTCCAGGGATCCCTTTCCCAGACAGGTGATTAGATTTGTGAGTCTGGGAACTGTACCTGGTGCATGATAGGTGCTTAAGCATTGTTTCCCTCTCCAAGGAATCTTGGAGTCTGAGTTTCACTAGAATCACTTGAGAGATCTGAATTTTATTAAAAGCACCCCTCCCGCTGGCCTCTGACCTAGAAACTTGGTTGGAAGGAAGAGGGAGACAAATTGGCATGCTCACACCTTGCCAGCTAGCCTCCTGGCTCAGTGTGTCTTGCTCATGTAGGCATTGCAGGGATTCAAAGCATGGCAGCTCATAGCCCATGTGCCTGAAGAGCTGGCCTCTTTTTCCCAGCCACTCCTTCCATCATTTTTTCTTTTCTTCCTTTTTTTTTTTTTTGTACCAGGGATTGAACTCAGAACTTTGTGTTTTCCAGGCAGGCGCAGTGCCACTGAGCTAAATCCCCAGCCCCAGCCACTCCTAGAATATCTGGGCCCTCTATAGCTTAGCCTGTTTCCTGGTGTGAAGTGTGAACAGTTGCTTTGCTGTGGGCCAACACCTTTGGCTCCTCCTTCTGAGGAGTTTGCTAGGGGGCCTGCTGAGTTCTGTGGCTCTCTGGTTTCACTGGTATCTTCTCATCCTGTTTGACAGCTGCTACTCTGCACAGTGAGCTGTGTCTTGGTCCCTTACTTCGCTTCCTGGGGCCGGTTCTGTTTCTCCCACATCCCTTCCTGGTGTGGTACCTCACACAGGTCTGCTTAGGGAGCATCTGTCAGTGGTACACCACTGAACGAACCCGCCGACCCTAGCACCTCATTTAAACCAGGGCAGTGGAAGGTACAGTCAGTGGACATTTGTGGGGCAAGGCAGAGTCTGGCTGAAGAAGTAGGTCCTGGGATGTGGGGGCAAGTTTAGAAGTTTCCTCTTCATTGACAGTTCTTGTGCTGGGTGAGCAGTGAGGAAGCGAGCACCTCCTTAATCCTTTAATCTTTGGAACTCAGAGTGCAATTGAGGGTGAAGCTGGAGGTCATTCAACATTGTTTCACTGCAGAAACAAAACTACAAATTGAGGGTAGGAAAAACTAACAAGTAGCTTTGGACTAAGGTTCTGTCTGGCTTTTGTGAAAACTACCAAGCAAAATTCTTACTTCCTTGGGCTTTTCTCCTCTTTGTGTTGCTTTCTAAGCAGATTGTTACAGTGGAGGAGTATGTATAAGCAGCATTCTGAGAACGGGCTTCCTAGTAATACGTAGCTTTTAAGGTATTTCTTTCCTTGACTTTACTTCTAAATGGCAGGGCCCAGTTTCATTCATTCTGGGTTCTTGCCATCTGGACATCTCTGTCACTGGTCTGGCCAGTGGTCTGGTAGTTTGCAGCTGTTGGTGGTAAACTGTGTGTGTGGTACAGGGGATCGAACTCTGACCCTTGTGCTTTCAAGGTAGGCATGGTACCACTTGAGCTAAATCCCCAGCCCCTTGATAATTTTTTTTTTTTTTTTTTTTTT